>JARJDZ010001131.1:0-15474 GCA_030264555.1 Aleochara sp. GC000083
AAGTGCTCAGCAAGACCTACAATTTGGTTCTAACTTTTGTTTAATTGATCCTACGGTTTAAAAGTTATACGCAGTTAAAGAGCGAAAAAAAAGCGAAAATTTTGCATTTTTCAAGCCATCTTGCCATTTCGGATATTTCTATGCCTTCCACGGATTGGGGACTCTACCCATTTTAATTTTCACATCAATATATTCATTCCAAGATATTATTTGAAATAATAATTAATTTTCAAATCCTTTGATCTTCGAAAATTCAATAAAAACAATTTACCTTTCACCAAATGCCGACAACTATTGGTAACTGCTGGTAACTGCTGGTATCCCAAATGGAAATGAATTTAAAATGGGAAATTTATCGACACTGTTATGCACATTTTGACACGTTGATAGTTCTATGAGTTGTTCGGCGAATTTTGCGACCACAAAGATTTGCAAACGAGCAAATCCGCGTTTATTTATTACCCCTCGACACAAAACCCACATGGGTATTCAATGAGAGATACAGTGACACCGAACCGACTCAATGTTGAGTTTGCAAACACGAAACTAAACTCCATCGACGCGAAAGAGGGTTTTGCACGGTCCGCACTGACATAAACATTGAAATCGGTTGGCATCGCGCATCGAGCAATCTCTCGCTGACCACGCAACAACAACGTACCAATTTGCAACTCGGCTATCCGCAATCAGCTATCAATAGAAAATCCGAGACTCAAGTGAGATGCGGATTAAATTGAGCGCGTCCGGGGAAATTGTTGCCAAATAAACTTCCATTGTGGATTCTCGATGCTGAATTCGATTAAATATTTATCGATACCAATTGAATTTCATGTATGATTCAAGTGCTCTTTCACAAACTATTTATAATGAAGTTTACTTACTTTTTGATGTTGCAAATAATTTATTTGCATCGTCGATCCAGGAAAATTTTCATATTTCTTGATGGAAAAATGATAAAAAATCATTGCAATGATGAGAGGCATATTTTAAAATGTACTTTAGATGATTGAACATATTTTAATGCAATAACGCAATGTGTAAATTAAAATTTGGATGGAATTTAATAAAGTTATGGACATCACAGTAGGCAACTAAATTTGCACTGTATTATTGCAAGTGCGTACCATTAACACCATTCTTGCGAATTTGTTGTAATAAACTTATAACATGAATTATGAAAGTAGTTTAATTTGAATTTATCGAGGAGAATAATTAACAATCAACAAGTTGTTAATCAAATCAATAGAAAATACAAATGAATCAATGTAATACAATGAATTTGCATTTTAATGAAATTGATTTTTAGAACTCAAATTTGAGTTTAGTAATAATGCAATTGAAAGTTCAGTTCAACAAATAATATTTCGTTAATTACATAATGTTCAATATAAATGACAAAAAAGAAAATAAAGCAAACTTTTAGGGATATTTGTAGAATTGAAATGTATTAGGGAAGGATACAATTCAAAGGTGAATATTTAGAAAGAATAAATAAAATAATGTACCCCAGCAAGCAATTTGATGACATTGTAGTTTTTATTGACAAAAGTAGAAAAAGTAAACAATAGAAAATAATTAATTATACATATAATTGCATTCCTCCAACATAAATGCAATTAATCTTATAGAACGTAGAAAACAAAATTGAACTAACTACATTATCATTAATAAATACTTTGTGAGAAGTAACATAGTAACTAAATATCGAATTTGTTGCGTGCTCGTATATAATATAATTTGATCAAGAACTCGACTGTTATCAGCCTAATAGAACCATTTCAATTCTACCAATATTGCCCGGCAAGTTGTTAATGGTGAGAGCGTGATTTGTGGTCAATCACTTACCCTTGCCGGTCCCATTGGCGGGCGCCTTCTTCCGGAAGCTGAACCGGGTCTTCCTGACGTCGTCCGGAGTGGGCGGAAGTGGTCGGTTGGGTGGTTCGGTTCGTTGGGCCGCCATCACATTCATGTTGGAATTATAGCGGTGCATGTCGTTGACGCTGGCTGTCAAACGCGTACCGCGGGAGAAATTATTGTCGGGTTGAAGCTGCTGGTAACTTTTAAACTGGATCGGTCCAGCATTGACATTTCGCTGCAGCTGCCCATAAAGAACACCAGCTTTCTGTATGGGCGGAGGTGACATTGGTCCCGGAAACTCATCATGAATCTTCCCATACATGTCACACACCTTATTATTGACGGTGGTCACTCTGCGACCATAAATACCATCAGGGGACATTTGGGGTTGTTGTCTGGTTGGTGATTCAGATGGTACGACATCATAACGACCTTGAGAGGTTTGAGGGGTCAAGGCTGGTGGTGAATACTCCATGTTTCTAGGCTGGCGCAGATGGGCACCTGAAGGTGGTTTGTTGAAATTGGGTCTTCCAGCATACAAAGATTCATTTGGGGTTTGCCTCAGTGAGTTGCTTCTTTGCAGGCCAATTCTTAATACCATAGGTTGTACTCCTTGGGGAGCTGGAGGTCGACCGTAGTATTGTGGACCTGGGGGCAGTGAGGATCTGGTCCCATATGGTGATTCTGATCGGATGGTCATATTCGGACGTGGTCCATAAGTGGGATCGCCATTTGGATGCCTAGGCCCGTATTGGCCTTCCTGGTAAATTGTGGGACAACGACCATTTGGGCTCTGTCGAATCCCATATACATTTTCTTGTTGAGGAATATTCGGTAGTTGTCTTGCACCATAATTCGGATCTCTCATCAATGGAGGTCTAGACCCATATAAGACTTCTTGTTTGGTACCATAAATTGGTTCTTGTACGGGTTGCTGGTACATTTGTCGGGTCCCATACGGGCTCTCATTCATTCCTCGTGGAGGATAATCATTGGGGCTTCTGACCATTGGTGGTCTGGTCCCATAGGGGCTTTCATTGCTGGATCTACTTAAATTATTCCCATATGGACTCTCTGTGGTTCTGGAATTGAATGAACCATCATTACTTCTGGTCCCATAGGGACTTTCAATCATGCTGCCATTTCTTGAACCGTACGGATTCTCAGGCATTCGAGTACCATAAGGACTCTCAGTATTTCTGACCATTGGATTTCTGGGACCATAAATATTTTCACTAGGCATTCCTCCATAGGGATTTTCATTGATCACTTTCAGTTGTTGATTCATGTTGGTTCGAGTTCCATAAATCGGTTCTCTTAAAGACTTCATTGGAGGTACATCACCTCCATCAACAGTCGTTGGTAATGGTTCAGAAGGCATTGGTACTGGTGCAACTGACCTTTGTGCTTTGGCCAATAACATTTCCTTCTGCCTTTGTTGATTGATCAAGAAGATTTCATCCCTTGAAGGTTGGACCTCCTGAGGGTCATTCGGCAAAAACACATCATCCTCGAGACTATCCCTTGCTTTAACCCCATCAAGACGTCGTTGAGGTGGACTCTGCGTGAACCCATTCTTCGTAGGCCATGAAGTTGGGTTCTCAGGGTTTTGTGGACTATGGAAGCTGACTTTCTTGCTGTAGATGGGTTGATCCACCATACTCTTGTTGGTGAGGCTTCCCCGATTGAAGATTGGTCTGGATGGAGCCCCGGAAAAAGTGCTACGTTGTGGTGACCTTTGGAACCTTTGTTGTTGAGCCATTCTCCTCGCATTTATTTCGAGATCCTCGGTTCTTCGAGGTCGCTCCTCTCTTGGAAGACTCGTACTTCGTTTGGTATCCCTTTGAGAAGGAGCCATACTTCGAGACCTTCTGATGGGGTCCTCCGCATATCCACAGGCACTTATCAGGACTAGCATCTGCGCATCCTCCTTTTCCTTCAACTTCTTCAGTTCTTTCCAACAATAGGCTTCAACGCACTGTCGGATCTCATGTTTGGGAGGTGTGCGTTGAAGAGAGGTGTTTGAGAGTCTCATAGACATCACTGGAGTCACCGATCTGCTGCGACCATCTTGACTGGGTGTAGATGGTCGATGCGATGGTTCAACATGCACCAACGCATTTGTGGTTATTTGAGCATTCTTGATCGATGGGGAGTTTGCCAATTCTCGATTAACACGATGCCATTCAGCAGCCTCCATTGCAGCTTCCCGAGTGGGAGGTTCAATATTTACATGGTTTCCTGAATTTCCTGAACTTCCGAGACCCTGGTTACCACCATCAATCGAACGGGGTGCTTCCGAATTGGGCGTTTCAGGATAATCAATCTCCAACTCCAGTTTCTGATGACTCGGACTTGAACGTACATCCTTCCTGTCAACCTTCTTTACATTCTTCAGTAATTCTGTAGCAATTAGTTTATCAGTACTGACCTCATTTGGTGGAATGGGACTCCTCAACCTCGGCTGCAATTCAATCCTCTCTCGATTTGAAGGTAACTTCAACTTGGTCCTCTCCACACTCGGACTTCGAGGACTGCTCATGGAGCTGACATAACTTGAATCTCCAATACTCAAGGGACGAACGGGTCTCCCATAGACGGTTCCATAAACCCCGTTTGCAGGGTCGTCCTTTTGGGGCTTCTCTGGTTCCTGCTGATACGGATTCGGAAGTGGTCGCTCCGAATTGATGGGGATCGTAGCTTTTGGGATGACCAACTGCAAGTTTTGCTTGGTGTCCTGGGCCCGAGGAGGTGTCTCATTGAAGAATTTATTCCTTGTAGCAAGCCGCTCCTTCTGGATTTGTTGCAATTGATTTACTGAAGTGGTAGAATTCTCACTTTCAATGGTATTGGTTGATGAGCTATCATATTTTGGCATGTTTGTATAATTATTCTTGGTCTCATTTTGATCCATGCAGACGTACTCTTCGTTTGAGTTGTAGTTTATCTTGGATGCTTCCCTCAACAGTTGTTGTTGTTGTTGTTGTTGTTGTTGTTGCTGTTGATGGTTTGCAAATCTACTCCTTTTATCATGGAACGACTGCAAATGCATCGCAGCGTATCGTTCCTCGAGTTCTTTCTGTTGCATCTGGATATTTTGTTGATGGACGTGATTTTGAAAAGGTATCCCATCCGCACGTTGTCCATCCAAACTGTGACGCTGAATGGGATGACTATTGAAGGATTCATTCTGAGCATTATCAGCAAAAACAGCATTTTCTGTCTTTTTGGTTTTTTTGTTATCATCCTTCTCTTTGTCCTTCGGTTTTCTGGGTTTATCCTTAGTAAATATCCCTATGAAGGACCGGAAACTACTGGGTCGTTTCTTTTTAGATTCCATCTCGAAGGAATCGAGTGTATTTACAATATTTTCGAGAGAACTTTTTGGAGAAGCTGATAATACAAGATGTCGTGATTCTGGTTCAGCAAATTCAATCACATATTCTTCCGGTATATTTATAGTTTCGATGACGGCAACCTCAGGTTTGATGAGTTTTTCTTCGATGGTTACTTGTCTAACTTGCAACGAAGTTCGAGGTTTTGGAACTGGAGCTATCTCAACGTTAGGTGGTGATTCCAAAGAGAACGAAACTCGTTTCTGACTCTTCTTCGATTTCGGGGCTGGAGTTCCATCTACCGAATGGGACTTCCTCAAAGTTTTCTTAAGTATTACATTATTTGCTGCAACAACATCCACCTCCTTCTTGGGTTCCTCTCTTTTAACCACAAAACTCTCCGGAAATTTCGCTACTATAACCTCAGATTGTTTATCAGATTGACCGTTTTCAACAGAAGCATCAACCTTTTTCGGGGAACTATAATTAATCGTTTTCACTTTCTTATCCTCAATCGAGGTATCTTGTATTTTTCTAGTAGAAATATCCAAATCCTTGGATTGAATCACATCGGGTGATTTCTGTTCGAATTTGCTTCGAATATCATTGAAATTACTATCTGTATGTTTCGTCGTTTGACTCAGCATCCGCCGATACTGGGAACGAAAAGACTGCTGCAACGATGACCTCCTTGCAGCTTCTTGTGATGATGATGATACAGAATCATTTCTGGCTGGCGAACGTGCAATCACAACTTCGGAGGAAGCCATCTTGACGCGTCAACGCATCGAATATTTTTGCAAACTCCTAAAAGCAAAAAAAAAAATTAACATGTGGTTTATCTTTGGCTGGAGGCAAACTGATCGTACTTGTATGCGAAATGTATCGGGCTAGACGAGCAATGCAACTGACTAATAGCAAATTATTATTGGCAGCACACTCCGATTGGAAATTATCACTGCGAAAATTTGGCGAAGCAATAAAACTCACGAAATACTGCTTTGCAAATCAAGGTTATCGATTCGAGTTCGATTCCAACTATCGACAAACTGGTGCAAACTGGGAAACTACACTCGACCACACACGAAATAACAAGACAATACTGAATAGTGTCGCCACGCGTGATCTGTACCTGAAGCGGAAACGATTTTTATTTTTGCAAAGCACAACAAACTAACACGAGTTATAGACCCCCAAAAACTGTCGCATCACACCGCAGTTCGCGTAACCAGCACTGAACACGAAAATTCCGACTTCGCGATGATATTCCACCTCGATTTGCTTCATTTTTATCTCTATTTGCCGGAGGTACGAGCAATTTAGCGCGTTATCTCAATATCTCGTTTACTATCAGCTTCTTTGAGCAAATATAATGAGCATTTATCGCGAATTCGATTGCGTTACCCCCTCACAAAATTAGCGAGCATATAAAACAATTCTTGCTATCATTTCATTTGCAAACTTGATCCTCTTTTCCAGATTCTTCAACCTGCAATTTACATTTCAACCTTATCACGTGCACACGAAATAATACTTGATTAAACACTCCATGTTCATTACACAATATCTTACTTTGTTTGTAAGTTGATTGTCTTCAAACCATTGTTCTAAAAAGCAAAACTGATTATTACTAATGTGTTGAATTCTCTTTAACACTTTAATGTTGTTTTGACACCAAATTCTTATCCTCGAGTTTACTTACAATGAATTTTTTGTTGATCACTCGCTCTTATCACGGAAATTCTTTGAAAAAGTTTATTAAACTGCAGTAAATATGTCTAGACCTGACATATTTCTTTGTCGAAATGAAATCTTGTAGCCAAGCGAACTTCGAGGCTTAATTTACACGATTGAAAGCGTAATTATGACTCCTGAATTGAAGATTAGTACGTCTGTGTTTATTTACACGTGCATGCGCGCAGAAACCTAAATAAAATTTATTTATTTTCATTATCACGCCATCCAACTCTTATTTAGTCTTTACTGACTGGGTTTTTCTTTCCAGCTGCAGTTTTGCAGCATTGAAGCTTCTGTTCTTAGATTTTTATGTTCAGACAGTCAAAACATGTTCAAAGTTTATTTTAAACTAAACGACGTACAATTATAATTTTTTTGGGAAATTTTGGGTTGTAGTTATTTGCAATTATAGTCAAATTGAAGAGGCTTTGTTTGTAATCACAAATCAACTTAATGAGTTCCAGCTGCTAATCAATTTGTACATTTGTTTATAACAGAATGCTTTTCACACATCTGTTTATTTAAACATGGATGTAACTATGGCTGAACTGGTTCAATAAACTGTATGTAATTTCTAGTAATTAATTTAAACTATGAAATAGTCACAGAAGACAATGATGTTAGCATCTGATATCATTAAATCTCAGAAGGTTTCTTAAAACAACAAAATTTAAACGCTAGTTAAAAAATTTTTTTAGAAATTTTTGTTCTCAGTAATCTGCCGCCCCCATGGAAGTTTTGGCGGCGGTAATTTTCGCAAAATTTGTCCTTTATAACTGATCCAACTGTCCTCCAATTTGGGATAAAATATATCCAACAGTTTTTTAAATATTCAAGTTATTAGTTCATAGTAATTTGCCGCCCCCAATGGATTTCTTGAATTTCCACCCCCGGGAGATGTATTTCCATATACTCAGTAGTTTATATTCCAAATTTGGTGTAAATCGGTTGAACCGTTTACGAGAAAACTAAACATCAATATTTAAAAATATTACTTTTGTGAATTAATAATTAATAAATAAAAAACTGGTCGGTAAAATAGCTTGTAATTGTTAACAAACTTCCACTAAAGTGTAAAAAAACAAACTGTGAAAATTTGGACTTGATCAGACCATTCGTTTTTGAGATAATAGCGAAAATGTGCGCTGATTAATACGAAGATTTAAAAATCTTAATTTTTGTTTTCAGTAGTCTGCCGCCCCCACAGGTGTTTGGGGGCGGCAACCGCCGCCAAGCTTTCCCTTCATGGCTAATCTAAGTATACTCCAATTTTGGTTAAAATAAATCCAACAGTTTTTTGATCATACAAAATTTTTCATATTTTGACAGGAGTAAACAACCGCCCCCATAGACATTTAAAGCTTGCCGCCCCCAGGAGGTGCTTCGTCTGCCCCCAATTAGTATATATTCCAAATTTTATGAAAATCGGTCGAACCATTTCAGAGAAAATTCAATCTAAATTTTGTGATTACAAGTAAAATAAACAAATTAATTAATAACTTCCATAATATTATTTATAAACTTGTATATATTTGCATATACGTCGGTGTATTCATAATAATTAACTCTGCAAAATTTGAAGCAAATCGGTCGAGTCGTTTTTGAGATATTAGCGAAAATGTATTCGAAAGAAGTTGCGCATCTCGCTGAAACAAGACGATTAAGGGCGTTGCTAAGGTAGTCCAAACTCGAGGTTTTTAACCTTAGCAACGGCAATGTAAATCAAATGGGAGCCACCATCATGGATTTTCGAGGGTATGTTTCCGGCTTTAAGATTGTAGTCCGTTTCGCGCTACAACGGGAGCCAATGTAAATTCCCATAAGAATTGTTTTCGCTGCAACTCAAAAACTACTGGACCGATTTTGATGATCAAAAAAGCAAATTGAAGAACACGAGTGAGGCTATGCCCTGACAGTTTTGGATTTTTCAAAAACGCCGTAAAATTTTTATAATAAAGTAATATATTTTAAACTCGAAATTTGAAATGTATTGTCGCAGAAAACTTTTTGTAACTTTTGAACTAATAAAGATATCGACTTGATTTTTTTACGGATTAAAAGATAATGAATTGTACTTCATATTTCTTGAGTTTCAGATAAATAGGATTAATTTAAATTACCTTTTCAATTGTATAAATACTTTTTCTTTGTAATTCTCATACAAATGACCATAATTTAACAACAATTTAAGATATTTGTAATATTTTACGCATGATTTACTCTTATTAGATGCTTAAATAATTGTTATTAAAATTAGTCTAGTAATAGATATAGAAATTCAAAAATAAACCTTTTTTATTTAACATGCAAAAGAAGGATATTGCAACAAAATATATTTAAATTGTTTTATAAATTAAATTATAGAAAATAGGAAAGAGTCCTAGAAGAACCATGAAATTTCGACTATGTTTTGAATCAATATTGAATGAGAGAAAATATTTACCTAAAGAAAGGTGCAGTTCCACCTTGAACTATAAGTTTTTTTAATAAAAGAAGTACAAAATATAGAAATTTGAGATTAGGATTTCCCCATTAATTGTGTACTTCCTGCTATCTTATCTAACTTTTCAAATGATAAAAACGTGAATTTACATCATATGTTGGTCTATTTATAAATAACGTAATCCAAAGTAACAAAAAATAAAGTATAATCAATTTCTCATATGTAGATATTGTTTTTTTTTTAACAAATTGTGCAATAAAAACAAAGAAGAAGTAAAAAACAAAGAGATTTGTAGAAAGGAATCAACAAGTGAAATTCCCTTGAAAGGAAGCACTCAAAACGTGTAAATCATTTATCACAATACAAAAGCTCCCCAGGCACAAATCTTCGATCTCATGCAAACACATAAATTGATTTATTCATCGGTCAACTTGGAATACTCCAGCCAACATTCCAATCGCCCGAAAGCCTGCATTGATCGATGGTTATGTGTGGATACAAGTGGATGAACAGGACGTGAGGACATCAGCGAGAGCAAAATCAAAGCGCAAGAACGATTCGAATGGAATTGAAGATGAAAGGCCGAATAATACTCGCGTTCGGTTTGTTCCATGAGTGGCCAGCTTCAACCAGCCAGCAATTCGCATTTCCGCAACAATCAATTCCTTCGTGCAAAACGTACGACGACACTAAGGATAATGCCATTGTTGCACCAACATCGTTTGTTGTTCCTTGCCTCTTCGTGTTCTCTTCTGCCTCAGCATCCATTATACCATTCCGTGTATCGTTATTCCTTTATATTCAGGTTTAGCACATGGATACATGAAGGTTTTCGTTATCTATGGCATCAATTTCCATGCATGTTGTTGTATTATTGGCTATCTATTCACGTTTATTTGTTTACGACCTCGTTTGGATTCTTTGATCATGGGTTTCTATGGATGGAATAATTCAACTTTTTTGAAGGATAATTCACTAATCTTGAAATCCAATATCTCCAAAATTAATGAATGAAATTTAAAAATTTTAAAAGCAGATTATAATTCAACTAATTTTCGTATAATTGAACAAGTTTTATAAATGTATATTAAATATTCCGACCATACCAAACATTTGAAAGAAATTAATTTAAATTTTTTTACAAATTGAAATTTGTTTTGGTAAATTTGAAATGCAATATCTGCAAAAATAATGAATGGAATTTAAAAAAATCAAAAGCATGTTATAATTCAACTAATTTTCATATAATTAAACAATTTTTATAAGTACATAATAATAAATTCTGACCATACCAAACATTTGAAAAAATATAATTTGCAAGTCAAATTTCATACACATTGAAATTTGTTCTGGTAACTTTGAAATCGAATATCTCGAAAATTAATGAATGAAATTTAAAAATTTTAAAAGCACGTTAAAATTTAACTAATTTTCAGATAATAGAATAATATTTATAGGTATATAATAAAAATCCTGATCATACCAAACATATGAAAAAAAATATAATTTGCAATTCCAATTTCATACACATTGGAATTTGTTTTGGTAATTTTGAAATCGAATATCTCGAAAATTAATGAATGAAATTTAAAAATTTTAAAAGCACGTTAAAATTCAACTAATTTTCAGATAATAGAACAATATTTAATAGTATATAATAAAAATTCTGACCATACCAAACATTTGAAAAAAAATATAATTTGCAATTCCAATTTCATACACATTGAAATTTGTTTTGGTAACTTTGAAATCGAATATCTCGAAAATTAATGTTAGTTTTACTTTTTTTGCAGGATAATACCTCTTAATTGCCATGAACCTAGGATAATAGAGATCTTTCATACATGTTACAATGACATGAGCAAAACAAACTTCGAAGCTTTCGCAGTAAATATATCGTAGTTGCACGTTTGCGGTTTGGCAATAAATTTATATTCGCCGAGAGTCGGCGTCAAGAGCAAGAGTAATGTGTACTTTTGCCGATATAATGGCCGGGATAAAATACACAACAACGCCATTATAGTGGCTGCGATTGCGATTTGGTGCGCAAGAAGCAAACAAATACAAGAGGAGATGAAGGCGAAAGCTGCTTTTTGGCGAGCATCGCATTTTCGAATTGGGAACGATTTATTCACGCTCCTGTATGAAAGCTATCCCAATGCAGAATCCCAACAACACACAGGAGAATTGGTGCTTTGTTGAATGTCCTATGCAATAAAATGTACCTGCTCGTTTACTNCTGGTGACAAATTTTCGTAATGTGCAACGTTTTGCTTTTCAATTTCTGCATGATTGTTGCGACATAATGGCCAACGTTTACACGGTATTTATGGCCTGTATTCATTGGAGATGGTGTCGTAATAATTCACGAATTAATGCACTATTGCTTAGAAATACAACAGTTAAATTTGATTCCAATTTTTTAAAATGAAAAAAAAATTAGGACTGCATTAAAAATGAGTTTGAATGTGAGACATGTAATCAATCTTTTATCTTATCAAATGATTACACTTCATTTTACAATTGATATTAAATATAGCTAAATTAATTATCCAAGTAATTAAATGAAGTAATAATGTATGTAATTGATTTTCCTGGAATAAAATTCCTATGAAGTTATTTTGATTATTAATCATTATTTTTAGATTGTTATTCATTACGTTTGAAGTTCAAGAGGTATTCATCAAAAACTTAGCATCCAACAAACTTCTTGACATTTTCATCACCATCCATTACACAATTGATTAAGCCATTAAACCACTCGTTTGATAATAAGGATTTCAATCATTCACGTCTTAAGAAATGCTTCCAATCGTTTTCCCAATTAAAGAATTAAAGTTACAATAGTTTCATAGTAAATCGATCAACTTTCTTTAACCAAGTCAACTACAAATTAGTTTTTGATAAAAATCATAAAAATCAGATATATATGAATACTGGTTTGAAAAAGCAGATGTTCCTCTTCCTTCTTCTTCTTCTTCTTCTTCTTCTTCGGAACATTTTCTGTTGAATATTGTAACTAGATAGACATTTGCTTCTTGGTGCCTATTTACTCCTTAAATATTTGTTGCCTCAGCTTGAGCTTTGTGGATGGTTCGCTTTGTACATAAAGATAATGTCTGTTGTAACTGTAGCTTGCTGGCAGTTGTTGATCACATCTGTAGAATTCAGTATCAGTTGCTCGCGGAACCATCTCAACCCTTTCATTAAACCAGGCAGATGTTTTCTGTCTGATTGATAAAACGCCCGAATCTTTCTTTTTTCGACTGAATCAAACCTCGAAGGAAGGAAATATTATACACATTCAATTCTAATTTCAAAGTTAGTTTTCTGAATCTCGAACTGACATACAAAATTAAGACAATATCACAAGAATATGAAGACGTTTCACGACCAACAAGCAGACGTTATAATTTCGTCACAGTTGACGTTATTACCAACTTAAACCGCTTTTAATTAATTCCAATTTGTCACACTGTAATTAAACTCACTCCTTTAATAGTCTTCATAAATATTTGTGTTTTTGCTTATTATCTGGTATGTGAAATAAGGAATATGGGATGAAGACGAGAAAATTGAAAATGCCCTCAAGTTCAGATTATAAAACGAAAAGTTAAACAGTTTCAAGGAAGCAATCTCGAGCAAAATCATCAATGAAAAAGTTCTTCGTTCATTCATATATTATGACCTGAAGGTCTCTATCGAACGGACACGTAGAGCAATCAAGAATAGAACGAGTAACGAGAGTCATGCTTAATCAATCGTGACGAATTCGTCGACCAAGTTGTTCAACATCTCATAATTACTGAGGTTAATGTGCCATTAAAGTGAGGCGGCTTTTTCTTAGCATAAACGAGGACATTTTTGATCCAGAAGGCAAATGACCCATTGGAAGTTTTCAGATGATCCCAATCGATGATCCCAGCCCGTATTTCAAAAATGATTAGATTCAAACACAATTTGAATCAAAATTATCCAAAAAATTTATTCAAAAATAGTAAACTAATGCTTTTAATTAAACAGTGTTTCAATACTTTTACCACAAACTTAAAAGCTTCTGATTTTATGCTTCAAACATTATGAAGTTTTTGCTAGCTTGGAATGAAATAGCTTTTGCATCATGGTAAATGCATCAAAGAACGGTTCAATAACTGGGAACATTTACGACTTGCTGAAAGTCTGTGTCAACTAAAAGCAGTCAGTAAGTTGTGCGTTTAGCGAGTTGAATGCGCCTATAAATTAAGCATTCGCCAATATGTTATGTCTTCTTATTTTAGGTGCGTTTTATTGGATGCTGAAGAGATGTTGACCCTTGACTGCAATGCCCTTGGTGCACCTCGTCAACCCTATGGACCCACTAATGAAAAACTAAGGTACCATTAAATGAGCAAAGAAAGGTCAACAACATTTTGATATTGAATCAATTTTACGATGTAGAGAGTCTACGATTATGTGTTCTAAAATATAATTGAAGTTCGAAGTTGTGAAGACTCCTGCGTGGGCTTAATAATTATGTAGACCATCCGGCTGAGTGATAACCAGCCATTATCCAGGACGTACCAGTACAATTTGCATTATTGGTCCATGAAGAATACACGTAGACCAAACCATACACATATTATTATTTTCTCGAGGAGCTTCATCGGGCGCATCTCATTTTTTCCTGGTCTTTTTATTGTTGTCGTGGTGCATATTCACGGTACCATCAAGTTTGCAATTATAGCGAATGCTGGTTCAATTGCAGATTACATATACTTAGACATATAGCTCATTTGTGTAATCAGAAAAGTGAAGATTGGATTGCGTGCAAGAAGTGTAAAGTTGTTTGGTGAACAGAGCACACCTTTACTCGATTATCTTGGTGCAGAAGACAATCGTAGGAGTCCATGAATCCACCTTGAACTTGAAAATTGTGTCTCACGAAGAAGTTGAAGTTTATGGGTCTCTCGAGCCTTCTGTATGAATAATAACTGAGATATGTTGTTGTTTCAAAGTCTATGGAGAATCTCCATACATGGGACAAAAACATTCCATAAATTGGCAACAACATTAGGAATTTTCAGTTGGAATTGTTTCTGATGAGTTTAACATACCTTGAACTTTTAAAACAGCTTTCTTATCATATAATTGTAAGTCAATTATGGATTGGTAACTAAAGTAAAATAATTACATTACATCACAATTGTTCATCATGATGGACTAAAAATACGAACCAAAGTGAACCAGAAAATGAAGAAGGAGTGAAGAATGCGATAACATCCCCGTTGGCAATTTCAGTTCGGAGTGAATCATGGCTGCTCGTAAAGACTGCAATTGAAAATGTTGAAATTCCCATCGGCAGACATTACACGCGCAAAATTAAATTTCTCCAGGTAGCTCGAAATCATCCTGCAATAATTGGAATTGCACGCTGAAAAAAATGTGGTATTCCTATTAATGTGCCTTCATTACATGTGATTCGTGACGCGTCCTCTTTGTTGGCTTGCGTGCAAGGAAAACCATAAAGATTTCGAAACTTTGACCAATTTTACGACGTTACTACATAATTAGCTGCTCGTACTTCAATTATCTACAGTTATTTTTCGTTTTTGGTCTTTTTATGTAATGTAATAAATGCAGCCCGATGGAGGCATCGTTGTGAAAACTAATTACCGAATATTCTCGTGCTCGTTACGTGCAGACGAGATAACTTCGCGTTCCAGAACAATGCAATGTAAGTGAACAAGTATTTTTGATTGTCTTCGGGTACCGCTGTAGTAATTTGCTGCTGAAATGTAGAAAGTCGAATGTTTATGTTTAAAGCTCATGGACGAGCTTTAGTTCTTCGTATGAAAAACCAAACGAAAAGAGACAACATTCTCAGAATTAGTAACTAAATTTGGCATTTTTGGCAGCGCCATTTTACAAGTTGTGATATTTCTGAATCCCGAACAGTTTTGGGACCATGACCAATGTTATTTTTTCTTCAAAATACTATAAATGCCCTTTGAATCATCCAAATCGGTCTATTAGTTTCAGAGATATGAAAATTTTTGAAAACTCGAGCCATTTTAAGAATTTCCTATCATTTTTTTCGCTACAAACTTTTTTTTCAATTTTTTT
>JARJDZ010001136.1:0-13039 GCA_030264555.1 Aleochara sp. GC000083
TCCACTTGTAGAAAAATGTACATCACTGATTTGACAAGTGAAAAATATTCAATTTTTGTCACTGAAAACACGCATAGAAAATGCAACATTATACGCTCCAGTAAGATAAAATAAATTATTAATATACCTATAAAAAGTAATTTCAAGGATATTATTTCCAATAATATTCTTTCCATTTATCTTTTTACGAATTTCAATAATAAAAAAAGTTAACTTAACTGTTCTAAACCAAAACGACGCAAGTAAAGAGTCTATTTATTTGCGTGTGACGTATGAACGATAAAAGAACACCACAAATGATTCATTAATAAAATTCCTATTTCTACCTATTCTGAACACCTCCATTCTAACCATTCTTTTAACCCAAAATTCAAGATCCTTTATAAATGTCCAAAAGGTATTAAACTTCATTTATTAGAATCCGAAATAAATCCATACAATAATCAATGAATCCTTTTAAATGACAAGTTAGGATTGAACAGATCCCCGCTGCTTAATCTTACCTGAAGATGCCACTATGTGGTGAAACTAGTTGTACCAGAATAAATTTGTAAAACCAAAAAAGATACTATTCTTTTCTTCTATATTATTATAAGTTTAATTAAATTTATTTAAACACATCGTGGAATATTCTATACTCATCAGGGAAATCAAAATAAAATCGTTTTTCGCCCAAAGTCTAGCAGTTTGTTGCGAATGATACCATTAGACCTGAAAGATTGTCAAAGTAGAAAGCATAGGAAGTACGGAAGTACGGAAGTACATACCTACAATTTCATAAATGTTTAAAATGCAAACGTCTGTTTTCATTTGGACAAGCAAGCCTGTTAATATTTCGCAATATAGTTATAATTGGATTTTGTTAGGTTCTAGACTAGGCAGCTTGACGGCGAGATGTTATGCTAATTCGATAAAGTTAAAATGGGACACACGGGTAAGGTGAAAATTAAATTAGTGGCTGATGGTATAAGATATATAATTGCTGTTATATTCACCGCATAGAGTGCATTCAAAGATCGTAAATTCGCTGAAGACAATTTATGCTTTCCTTTGCTTTAGCGTTCGGACGAAGCATGCAGATAATTACGAACGAAGCTTTGTCATACTAGGGCATGAGAAGCATCAAATGTGCATGGATTACTGCATGATCTGCAAAAGAGCCAGACGAATTGATTAGGAATATTAACAGTAAATTCGAGTCAAACGAATCTGTATGCTAAAAGATTGTTTGTTTGTTTTGTTGAATTTGACATATTTGCAATTTCAATTCGATTGTTTTATTTTGCACCTTTCAGAATTGAAGATAAATAACTTTTGTTTGCTTGACCATGTGGTGGGATGATTTATGCCAAAGAATCTAGGAGAAATGACGCAAAGTCGTGGGGTATTTTCGATCCATTCCCCAGAAGAAAGACGTGACTGAACTTTAAAAATTTGGGAAAGATATGTATGAAACTTTCTTTCGTCAGGTTAGACATGTTTCAGGACAAGTAAGTATTTGATATTATTTATTTCAATTTGGAATTATGTTTATAATATAATGCTCTAACAAGCATTACTTATTTATAATATTAGATCCTTGAAAATCTTACTTTCAACGCAGGGGTTCCATATTTTATTGGGCAGAAAATGCATTTTGTTCGTCTTTGTTTTCTTTCATTAAAAAAGAGTTTATTAATGCGAATTTTAGTTTCCCAATGTATAATCAATTCATATGCTGAGTCCATATTGGCTGTAAAAATAAATCAGCCACTATTAATATTGATTGTCAATAATTTAATTGTTTTCATAACAAACTTGTTGACGATTCTTCAATCCCTATGCAAATATTTTACCAGTCAGAGTTAAAAAATGCTAACATGTCAAACACGTGCTTAAGAACTATAACAGTCAAACATAAATTATCTTTATTCATGCTTTCTTATTTAACTCTTTCCGATATCATGGGAGAATATTTACACCACCTTCTTTCGAATCCAATGATACGCTGTGACTAAAATATAAATTATATGTACACGACATTTTAATAATTTGAAATGATTCAAAATCAGTTTTTAAAAGATTATATATTTATATTAATGTCACAGACAAAAAATAAAAATTTTGAATTGAAACAGAAGAAAATATCCAAATTAATTTCCTGGATAAATATAAAGAAATATATTTTTAAAAACAAATTTGATTACAAAATTTATAGAAAACCACATTTACTGGAACAATAATCCCACTTTCAATTCTGCTTTCTTTCAAACTTCAATTAATCGGCATTTTCAGTACTCCTTTCAAAAACAAATTTTAAGAAAGAATTAGAAATTATTAAAACAATTGGATCAGAAAACGGATTTAAATAACATGAAATTAATAAATGGAAATCAAAAAGTAAGTCACAGAAACATTTAAATGAATAACTAAATTAAAAAATGTAAAAGAAAATAACCCGTATATCAACACCACATATACGTATGGGAACATATTACCAACATATATTTTAGACAAACCCATAAAAAAGAACAACATAACACACAACATAAACAAAAACAAAATCAAATAATTTGCAATAATATTAAAGAAAAAGACTCAATATTAGAAAAATCAGAAGTCTACAAAATAAATTGTAAAAATTGTGATGCAACATACCACATTTTGGACAAATTGGTATAAAATTGTAATATAGAATCAAAGAACACGAAACATAGATAGACACACAATAATAAATAAACACCAAATTGTCACAGACAAAATTAAATTATTACATCAAGGAACTAAAGGTTTCAAAATTACACTATGAGGACGCTAAATTAAAAAATAAAAACTGATCGACCAAATTTAAATTAATACAAAACCAGTATTTTAATAATAAGTATGTACTTTTACCTATTCTAATATTGTTTACAATTTATCCTATGCAAAACTTCAATTTTATATTTTTAGTTTATTTTTAAATCCATATTTAGTCCCTGAAATCAAATAGGCATCTGAGGCACCTACAGAGATAGAACTTTTATTATTGTCATAACAAAAACGATTTTTCTAGAATAAATAAAAATTCAATAATAAGGCATATATTAATAACTAGCGAAAAGGATAACGTATAATTATAATATGCCCACTGAATATTTAAATGAATATGAATGTCTTACACTTTTTTTTGAATTTGATGCTAATCATATGAAATTGCAGATTTACTTCCTCTGTGATCATTTTTACTTGAATTTATTGGCCAATTCTTAGCAATATGTTTGCTCGAAACTTCTAAATATAGAATTACAATAAATAAGAAGCAAAGTCTTTTAGATAGGAAAAATAAATTAAACAAAATTTATTTCCAATTATGCTATCTGATCGCAATTAACGATGCACTCGTATTTTCACGTTGATGATGATGACTGGTGGTACTCGTGATTTGCATACGCAACTTCAGCCGGCTTTTATTATTGAACATGCACGTTCACCTTCCGCCGATAGTGACTGAAGCACGGAGGCACATGCGTCGGCGATGGTTGCGTGTTCTCGAAATTAGATCATGACCGGAACTACCAAAGTGCATGTGGCATGTGTGTTCCTTATGTATGAGCCAATTTCTACCTGACCAGCGCCCGTCTGGCACGCAGCATTGTTTGTGTTTGTGTGGCTATGCTTGCATGAAATCGCAGCCTTGTAATGTTGCCATCAATACATCCACCATAAGAACGCCGCTCATGAGCTGGAAGCCGTAAGTGCACGCGTGATTTATAAAACCGCATTTATAACGGTAAGCGTACTGATTACGATCCTAGGAACCCTTCACGAAGCCTATTTAATATTATAACAGTAATCGATATTCAAAATCGATGAAGCAACCAGTTTACTCGAGTTACCGAATTGATTTAAAGTCCAAAGTGACAGACCTTGATGTTTCTGAAAACGTACCCAGTTTTTGGTAGGTGATAACAATGATAAATCATAGCAATTACTTAGTTAACCATTTATAACCAACATGTGTTTCATAAACGTAAATATCTAAACCAGCTGCAATCTCACATTTGGGAGGATACTATTATCTATTCCCTGGTCTTAATCTTTAGATTTTATAATTTTATATACTTCTGGCAATTTATTTTGCCCCTACTTTTTGAAAATTTAAAAATTATATAAGAATAATTCCTGTAACAAATACATTTAACAATCAAAAATATCGATTAGTGTTTTCGATATGTTGCATCGAAAATATTTGAAAATTATTTTATGATACAGAATGATCTATCCTTACTAAAACACTGTATGTTATTCATAAGTGGAACAAAATATCGATATAAGGATAAAACATCGTCTTCCGATGTATATTTAATCATAATTAATTATTTAATTTTATTAAACTGTTTGATTTTTATACGCGCGTATAAACGCCGAATGTCAAAGGCCCACCTTTGGTGTATATGAATAAAATTCAGACATATTTAACAATTTTAATAACTTGATGCTGATACAATTGTATACTAAATTTTAGTATGTTGCGCTGATATTATACGTATGTTTTTCATTATTAAAAGTATCTATGTTGACATTCACTCTCCGAAAAATTAGCAGGAATATTGGTAACTAATTTGGTATAATTGAAACATGAACGTTATTCGCAATGCAGACTGTTTTGATATTTACAAAGATGTAGAAGGAATATACCGGTTCTACATCATAGTGCACGTCCACTGGACCTTGTAGAAGAATGAGCGAGCAGTAAATGTGCACGTTGATCTAGAATCGACCTATTTTTTCTAATAATATTAATAATATAATTGTATATTAAATATTCGTCATAGTTTATCTCACATTTAAAATACGAGGATTTTTTCAATTTTGTTGTGCTTTCATTCGCTTTTTTCAGTATAATTAAATTCAGTTCTGAATTTGACTAATATATCATGATCTCTCTTACTCTCCTAGAGCAGACTTTACCCGAAAAAAACGTTTCATTTCGCGTATTTCAACTCAGTTTTACTCATACCCTATATTTTTTTGCACAACGCGCCTAAAGTAAATTACACTAACAAAACATTCTAACGAAACAAACAACAAACTTTCAATTTAAATTAATTTCGTTTGATTCGTAAGTATAAACGAAATTTTAAACTCAAAAGCCATATTTTTGTGGTCATCATAATATGACAAAATATTTCAATTTTATCGTAGTAATGATATTGTGATGAAAGTATGGGTGTTACTATACTGAACATTTACTAGTTGGATTACTAGTGACAAAAATTGAATATTCAACTTTACTTCACCAGTGGAACAAATAAATAGCTTTTACTAGTGAGAGAAATGAATGACATAAAATTAGTGTGCTTTGGTTACTAAGGTTTCAAATATTTAAGGTTTGACAATCATATTCATAAGGTACATTAAGGTATTAATTTAATCACTTGCGAGATTTTTCATGTCATATCAGCAATTATTGTAATAATTTTGGATTTCTTAGACCATTGCATCGACTTTTCTCTTATAAGATAACACGTAATATGTCACACCTGTGCGAAACTAGTGAAATTTGTGTATCACACTACTATTATTTCATTTATATTTAAAATGAATATTAACTTACGAAATAAATGTTTGGTTACTGGTTACAATATTTTAAATCAAAAAATAATAGATTATAGTGTGAGAAATGCAAAATTATAATTGAGGGATACACAAATTTCACCATTTATTATGACATTTCGCACATGAATAATATAAGACCATTTATCTTATTGGAGAAAAGTTGATTCAATATTCGAAGAAGCAACAAAATTGCTTCCACAAGTTTTGATGTCATTTCAAATGTCATAATTAAATAGTCAGAATTTCGTTTGAGATGGCACATTATGATTTTATTTGCCAAACCTTAAAATCTTGATGCCTTATAATTAGTAACAATAGCACTTTATTTTATGAGATGTCATTCACTTCCCTCACATGTAGGAAAATCGGAATTTATTTTCTCCACTTGTAGAAAAATTTACGTCACTAATTTGACAAGTGAAAAATATAAAATTTTAATCACTGAAGACACGTTTAGAAAATAGTACATTATACGCTCCAGTAAGAAAAAATATTGATGATATGCTGGTGATATTTGATTAGTAATAAGAAATTATAGTAAAAATTTTAGATATTGCAATATTGTGTAAAATCTTCTTCGGTAAAATAAACTGTGGTATCTCAAACATGCATAAAATACGAAGAACCGGTTAATTTGTACATGAAATCTTTTATGAA
This sequence comes from Aleochara sp. GC000083, assembly GCA_030264555.1. Classification (NCBI taxonomy): domain Eukaryota; kingdom Metazoa; phylum Arthropoda; class Insecta; order Coleoptera; family Staphylinidae; genus Aleochara; species Aleochara sp. GC000083. The sequence goes on from JARJDZ010001136.1 coordinate 6,238, forward strand.
AAAGGAAGAAACGAATGTTTTTAAGCTGTAAATGCATTCCACAGATTCAAATAAACAATTTTGCAGTTTACACTGGTTTCAATATTTGCAATTAACTTAATTTGGCCGAGATTTCGATGCAGTTAAGCCAATAATAATAGTAGATTATATTATAAGTGTGAGAAATGGAAAATTATAAATGAGTGATACACAAATTTCAAGTTTATTATGGCATTTCGCACACGTGTAATATAAGATATTTTATCTTACTGGAAAAAAGTTGATACAATGTTTCAAGAAGCAACAAAATCCAAAATTACTTTCACAATTTTTGATATGACATTTCAAATGTCACAATTAAATCGTCAGAGTGTCATTTGAGCTGGCACATTATCATGGTGGTATTTCCAACATGGCAAACCTTAAAATCTTGATACCTTAGTAAAAATAGCACTTTATTTTGTGAGGTGTCATTCATTTTTCCCACTTGTAGAAAAAAAGGTATTCATTTTTTCCATTTGTAGAAAAATATACGCCATTGATTTGTCAAGTGAAAAATATTCAATTTTTGTCACTAAAAGCACACATAGGAAATGCAACATTATACGCTGCAGTAAGTTAAAAAGTTTTTTCGATGTGAAGTATTAAGATGTATTTACATTTTTAAAATTACTACTATTATTAGGATTCGCAATCATTGCAAAAACTGTTTGTAAAATATATGGGAATTATTGTATCAAATTTGGATAATAATTCTTAGATTATTTTGGGGTAGTTGAAAATATTAAACAGATATGTTTTAAAATCGTTCTAAAGAGCACTCATATTTAAAGGACCTTTCAAAAGTGTATCTTATAAAACATGTACCATATAATATATGAGAACATTTGCTCTTTGCTGTTTGAATTTATATATTTTAAAAACCATAAAAAGACTATTCAAAGCATATAAAAACATTTTGTGAAGAGTGTAATAAATATAATATTACGAGACCATATTTTATTGTTATGTGGAAATAGTCCAGACAACCATCAGTGATCTAAATATAGTCCATGTTATATGGAAATATATTTACTAATGAATTGTTTTCTTATTCGAAATGTGCTTCAAAATAATTTTTCAATTTGTACTATTGCAATCTTTCTGAATTTAATGTTCTAATTAGCGAGTAAGTAGTTTAGAAACCTTTTTAATGATATACACATATGGGATTCTTGTGAAACTATGGGAATATATTTTAAATTTGGATTTTTATGAGTTGGGCGAGTCACATTGCAATCGTTGCAAATTGAATTTATAAAGGTAAGCATGTTGTGACTGCGTTAACATGAAATGCGTTTCGGGCGCAATCGTAAGTCTCTCCCGATGCTGCAGGTAAACTCGACGACTTGTTGTGTTCTTGTCGTGTCGCGTTTGCATGTTTCATGTCGTTAATGCCTGAATTGGAGCGTCGCACTCACAACTACGGCCGCCCCCGGTCCCGTCTTGAATGTAAGTATACGTAAGGCGCTTACGTCGAAAGTCCTATTTTCGCATTAAATGGATCGGTTTCATCGTGTTCAAATGCCGTCGATCAATAAATAAATGCAGGTTGCCTTCCGCCCTCCTGGATGCATGTGCGCCACGCCGCGCCATGAACTTGATGCTTCGAATCGGATTCAATTCGGCGGCGGGCGGCGCGAATAAATTGTAAAATTTCCCAGGTGCTAATAATACATTTTATCGCGCTGCCATCTTTGGCGGCGGATTACGGTGCACTTCGGCGTCGCCTGCATCTGCTCCAGGCAGCCTCGTTGGCCTCGTTTCGCCGCCATCCCCATTGTCACTGCAATGGTCGCTCGCGACTGTATGCAGAAATCGTTAATGTGGATGCGCCGGGCATAAAGATGTCTCCCTGACGCGTCCCGCGTCCGTCCGCCAATGAAATGAGCGCGCGTTGGCCGCGCTTATAAATGAGCCTCGTTGGCGTGCAATTAGTACGTGTTGCCCCGTTCGGAGGTGCGAATTGCCATGGATTGTTTGTTATGATTTCCACGATGGGGGCTGCTGGGACACAAGCATGTTGCGCGTTCGCCCTCCATCGGCGTCGTCCGTGTGTGCGCACTGCGGTGGTGTACGTGCACCTGGTGGTGCTGCCTGGTGTTGAATCGTATTTTTGATTGCGCCTGTGTGCGCCTCTTCAGGGGGAGGCCAACAGCAGCGTCGGCGGTGGTGGCGGCGGCGGCAGCAGGATGCGGAATCGATGGCGAGAGTCGTCGGTAACAGGTGTCGGTAGCCGGATCGATTGTGTAGGCCACGAGGGGTGGAGGCGCGTGCGCGGGCGTCCATGCCACCCCGCCCGTGTTTGAAGCGTCGCGGCGAGCATTTGCAACTAGGGAGTGGTGCGCCGAATAAGTGAGTGCTAGTGACATTGAGAATGATGGTGATTATTAGCAGAATAAGTTATCGACGGGCGAGCATCATCGCGAGCACGCGAAGAAATCGAAGAACGCGCGCCCAGTGACCATGCAACGCGACCCGCTGGACTACGGCAAATTCTGAGTGCGCTTCGCTGCCAGAAAACTGTGAGCGGGCATTCGTAAACAAGCACAACCCCTACAAGTTCAAACTTTGAATCCGTCCACGGGCTACACGCGTTCGTGTGTAAGTGTGTGTGTGTGGGTTTGTGTGTGCAGTGCGGTGGCAGAAGTACCGAGCGCCGCCGTCGCCGCGAACAAAACACACAGCCCCATCGGCTGCACAGCTCACCCGCCACCAACCACCATCACAGCTGCTGCTGCTCTTCCTTCTCCCTGATATCAAGGACGGTAAATTCGCGCGCGCGCTGCCCCCGAAATCATGCATCGCGACCGGCATCTTCGCCAGCGTTCGTCGACGAATGCCTGAGCTTCCGGTCTCGTCGCCGCCGTCGTCGTCGTCGTGCAGAATGACGATTCGCATCGCCGTGTGGTGTCCGGTCGCGCTAAGAAGATTGTTGTTACCTGTTGGATAAGCCGGCATTCTATCGCTCGCTGCTCCGCTACTACTTGTTGCTTGGACCCACCTCTATTCCCCGTCACTCACCACTTGTTCCATCTATGGTGACAACCACCTGCAGACATTCGCCCTCGCAGCCAGCCAGCACCCCAGCGGCGGCAGCAGCAGCAGCAGCAACAGCACATCGCGTCCTCGAATCGCGAATCGCGAGCAAAACAATTCCACGAGCTGTGTGAGTGTGTGCGTGCGGGGGTGGGTGCAGTAAGCGGCGGCGAGATTTCGATTTAGCGGGACACCCTGTTGCCGTATCGAAAATGCCGCGGTGTTATATGGTGAAAAAGCAGAGCAGCAACAAGTACCAAGGTGGCGGCAGGGAGCGGGACTGTTGGAGTGAAACAATTACTCCAGGTATTGCTCCAGAGAGTCCCACCGAGGCCTGCGTTGCACCACCATGTTATACGCCGCTCACGAACCGATTGAGTAAGTATTGTCCTTCCTGTCCTCCCGCCATTGATCCATTTATTGATTCGTCAGGAATGATGTAAACAAATCATTAATTCAAATGATATAATTGATTCTGGGAGAGGGTCAATAAATCATTATTTACCTACTGGCGACCAAGGACTATTTGAAAAATTATTCCAAAAAGGAGGATAATAATTTATATATGTATGTATATACTAATACCAACACACCAGTTGATGTTATTAAATTCCCCTCGATCTTTTCACCATTTCATAGTTAATTCTGTTTGTAATGCTGAAAGCATACAATGTTCTTGAGTCGTTCGCTGAGTAAATATGTATTTTGTTATTTGAATGCGTGCTAAATTAACTCAATGGCGCAAGGCTGCATCAACGCTAATTACAAATCGATGACTGAACATCAAACCGCAGCGACATGCACGACAATTACAGACATATACATCATGTTCGCATTACAGACTGAGCACTCAACAAACATTCGTCTGAATAACATTAAAGCTTCATCACATCAACCTGACGCTTTTAATTCGCAGCTTTATTATCGTTACTTTTCTACACAACTATTTTTTGCAATACAGTGGAACCTCACTATTCGTACACGATCCGTTCCAGCAGACAGTTCGAATGGCGATTTGTACGAATAGCGAATTACTATTTCGCATAAGATATAATGTAAATTGCATTAATCGGTTCCAAACTTTATTTAATCTAATGAATACTACATATTACATCATCACTTTCTATATTAAAAACGTTAGATGATTTTTCATTTGGTGCTTTTTCGTGCCTTTTTGGTCCTTTATTCAAGAAGATATCCAATGTTGATGGATTTTGAATTTTTTTGAATCCTCCTAAAACGCTCCATCACATTGTCATCAAATAAATTAACGCTCCTATTTGTCTCAGCTCTGTTTGGATGCCATTTGGATAATTTCCTTTATTTTTTCCAATGGAAGCACAATTCTTTAATTTCCTTAGTTGACGGCTTCTGAAGAAGCCAGCACATCGAAAAGAGTGGTCTAATCGATGCGATGCAAGTCCGAATCGCGAAAAAAACGTACGAATGGCGATTCAAATTTTACTTGAAGATGCTGTACGAACAGAGAGGCGGATGGATAGCGGGATTCCACTGTATATAACTTGTTGCAGAAGCTCTAGATTTTTCGTATTACAAGAAATAATGGTTATCCTGAAATATTCTAGAAGAAATTTTAGACGGCGCAATTACACGAAAAGTCAAATCACTGATTTACTGTAGTCAAAGCATTGAAAACAAACCGTTAATCAACTTAACGACAAGTTAAACTTTATTCAGAAATAGAAAGAGTTTCTAGGCTGCATACACAGCATATACTATCAGCAAGGAAGTGATAACTTAGTTGCTATAGTTAGAAATAAAAACACTTTATGACGCAAATACTCGTAACATTGCTTGTTGCGTTTCTATTGCGTAGTAAAGGAATTTATCTCAAATATAAACATAAAGTTCAATATAATGTTATATCTCAATTTGTTCTAAATTCAGGCGTGGGTTAACCTTTACCTAGTGCGAGTGGCATTGTGAATTAAGGGTGGCTGTTGGTCGACGACCTATCTTGATATTATTTTCTTGAAAGATGAAATTGGTAAGAAGAGAACAGCATTGTTGAAGAAGAGCAACTAGTGCTCTTGACAATCTTTCACTTCATTAATTTTTTTCATTTATTTCATTTTATCTTTAATCATCTCGGAAACCAGGCCAAACTCAAATTGGCAAACAAGTGGCAAGTCTTCGATGACCACTTTGGTCACCCCTATTCAAAATGAATGTGATTGCATACAGGATATCACAACTATCGAGTCTACCCCCTTTATCTCCTTCATTTTTCAGAATTTCTTCATGAAATTTGGCAGACTTATTAATTTCTAGTTTTAAAATATTTACTCAGAGAAATAAATATACAGAGCAAAGTTATGTTTTCTAAGGCGAACACGTTAAATATTATTACATCATTCAACAGATGGAGAAATTGATTTAACGTATAACATGTGATATTATTGTATAGTAAAGGTATTACCATTATATGATCAAAAATACAAATAATAAGTAGGCTGTTTTTCTTGATATTCTTATGCCCGATTTCACAAACGTTCCTTAATTCATTGATTAGTTAGTGATACTTAAATTTGACGTTCGTTGTGTGTTCGGCCAATAGGAGTTGAGGATTTGGATTTAATCAACGTTTGTGAAACACAATTGTGACAGTTAATCATGGATTAGCTACTTTGATGATCATTAAAATTTAAGGAACGTTTGTGAAACCGGGCCTTAGAGTTGAATAACATTGTATAAAATCTTGTGTACTACGTTTGTGACTTAATTTTACTTTTCATCGCAAGATTAATTATGTTTGAACTGTTTATGAAATAGTATTATTAACTTTTTTCTTGATTAAGTAATAACTTTCATTATTATGTGCCAATGGTACCATATACTAAAATCTTGAATGAACTTATACCAGAAATCCCCTTAACTTAACCAAATCCTTTCAAACATCAACGCTTCTGTGAAAAGCTTGAGGTTTCATTTAACGATGTTGAGTTATTTTCTGTAAATAACATGATAATAAGCCTGCTTGATATTGATATCTATTGATAATTTAAAGGATAATAACTTTAAAATATTAATAAAACTATTACCTGTGATACATGAAATAAATCCAGAATTTTATCCTCTTTTGAATGGAGTAAAAATATATGGGGTGTTCTATTAAAAAAACATAACTTGGGTTTAAAACTTTTTGGGTGTTATACTATGGATTTTCTGCGTAAATATTATAAAATTAGATAATATTGACTATAAGTGTGCCAAATAAATAAATAAATTCTTAAAAATTAAGAAGATACAGGGGGTGGACACGTTAGTTAAGACAGCCTGTATAATTATAGTATTCTATTTATTTATAAAATACATAATATTTTCAAGGCCTAATCAGAATAAATACAAGTCTGAAACTCCTTTAAATAATCAATAATTTTTGCCAAATGTTTACAATTATTGGATGACAGCTAATTTAGGATATCTTAACCCATTTTTTAATTAGAACTTCTCAAAATTAAATCCATAAACAAAATAATGTTTTTATCTTACTGGAGCCTATAATGTTGCATTTCCTATGTGTGTTTTTAGTGATAAAAATTGAATATTTTTCACTTGCCAAATCAGTGACGTACAATTTTCTACAAGTGGAAAAAACAAATACCTTTTCATTCTCCCCTCTACGAAAATGTCACTTTCTGTCTCAATAAGGGACTTGAAATGCGAAAGTGAAACATGCTTGTTGATCGGTTGCTAGCTACGAAAGTACTACTTTCGTGCCCTG
>JARJDZ010001140.1:0-15312 GCA_030264555.1 Aleochara sp. GC000083
AACAATTCAACTTCTTACTGCAACTATTTAGAGCAAATAATCCAGATGACTTATAAGCCATGACATGAGTAATTGGTAATTCTACTCTACATTTTGTCAACAATAAGATATTCATTCCAGACAAAACGAAGAAGAAGAAAAAACAACTTATGAGTGTAACACCTATTCATGCAAATTGCATGCCATTGTTATTACTTGCTTGGTGCTGCTTCTCAATGGGCAATGAAACCAGAGAAGACAACGAACATCATTTTGTTGAGGAGTGGAAATTTAATAGATTCTTGCTTTGTTTTGGCCAGACGATTTGTTGTTGGTAATGTCAGTGTAGGTTTCTTTTCATCGTTTTAATCATGAAGAATAAATAAATATACGCATGTGATCATGCGAACAATACGTTTTTGTTTCCTTTTCTTATTGAAAGTAATACGTTGGCGTTTTTTACTTGATGCTAATAACATGTTATTATGTCATAATTAGATGGAATGATGTTTGATTTAATTATTGGAAAGATTTATCTTGATGAAGATTATAAAAACATCTTGAACATCGACATCGTTTCTTGCAGTAAGATGGCAAATAATTGTAGTGTCGCAAAAGTAGCGTGAAATTTGGATTTTTAATTTTGCCACACCTGGTTTTTTTATTGGCCATCGAAAGTTACATTTTAATGTTTTGAATTACATTAGATTAGATTTTTTGGTTAATTATTCAAATTAACTTTATATTCAGGTTTACATTATCTTTATCAGTACGGGACTTTTTTATTTGAATTTGGTAGAATGCATAATGAATCGATAATCAAGGTTGATTTTTATATTTTGAATATTTTGTAATATGTTATAAATTTTCAAGTTTGTTTTTTGTGTTATTTGTGCATAAAAAAACTATTCATTTTAAACTAGTTACTCTCAAAAATTTGATTGCTTTTTAATTATCCGAGATTTCTATTGGGAATTTTTAACTTTCTTCAATTACAAAAATTCAACACGTCTGATTTTCCAAATTTCCGAGAATTTTATATTAATTATATTAAATTTGTAGGGTACTAACATTTTATTGAAATTTAGCCATCATTTTTGATCAATTTAATAATTATTATAGATTTCTATGTGACAAATTAGAAATCACGTTTAACATTATCTATTCAACAAAGAAAAAGTTTTAAATAAATTCAAACAAATCTTTAATATTTAAAGATTGATGGCAAAATTTTAAACTTTTGAATTCAAAAAGTAGCATCACAATATGATGGGAACATATTTTTAACATTTGTGTTCCATGCAGATATTGTTTATAAACTATGTACGTATAAAAACATAAAAACATTGCAAATTACTAACATATTTTCCGAAATTTAATAAAGCATTTATAAGGAAATAATTTAGGGCATCTGATTTTTGAGTTTGCAAAGAACTAAATTTTCATTAAGTATTAAAAAACAATATTAAATTTCAATAGCAAAATGAGTCAATTTAATGGTAAAATAACAATAACAATAAAAACTCAAAAAGTTATTATTATTTTATATTATTAACAGTTAAGTCCTGTGCAATTATTGTTTATATAGGAATAAAACAATCAATGTGCCTACAAAAACATGGCAAATTATTAACATATTTTTCGAAATTCAATAAAACATTTAAAAGGAAATAATTTAGGGAATCTGATTTTTTTGAATTTCTGAGAATTTGTTGTTACCTTAACATTTAACTGTCATTTGATGTCTTTATATTTTAAACTAATGAGGGTATTAAAAAACACTATTAACTTTTAATAGTTTTAAATTAATCAATTTGATGATCAAGTTTTTAAACAATAAGAACTCAAAAAAATATTATTACTTTATATTATTAACGGTTCTGTCCAGTGCAATTATTGTTTATAACGGAATGAAACAATGTGCGTACAAAAACATAAAAACATTGCAAATTATTAACATATTTTTCTAAATTTAACACAACATTCATAAAAGAATGTTGGAAACCTAAAATTGTGAAATGCTTCCTATTTATTATTATTTATTCCATGACTCTGACACCGAATTTCATTTTTGCGGATAATAAAAAGGAAACAATTAGCTTCGATGATCTGTCAACTTGAACATGAACTACATATTTCTTTATTATTATTTTTTTTTGCAATTGACTGACAACAACATTTCATATTATTAAATTAACGAATAATATGAAACGGCAAACTGCGCATTTGGCATTCACCGTAAACGAATCACATATTGGAAATTATGTCATTCGTGAACGCATTAGTAATTTTAATAAACCCGATGCTTTTGTGTTAACAACCTCCATCATGAAATTCGTTCATGACGCGTTGTCAATTACAAACTCATTACCGGGCCGAATATTAGAGACTAATAACTGCATCGAGAGAAACGTATCGACCTATGTACGCAATTGTCATCAGCTTTCAGCCAGAATTCCGGTTTTGTTTCCCAATCATCATCCGAGATCACCGTTCGGAATTTTCCACGAGTTGCGAATTTCACGCAAATTTACTGTTCGCTGTACATGGTTACTGTTAGTTAGACCAGTAGCGAATTGTTGTCGCGTTGGAATTTTGACGGAATAATTTGTTTTTTCCTAGTTAGATTTCGTGCCTGCTTGTCGCTCCAAATGTTTTCAATATCAGATTATTAATGAGAGTTTATAGCATGATTGATAAACCCGTTCGTTGATGACACGTTTGTTTGCTGGTGCATGGATAAGGAGTGTGCAGACATGCGGAGTATTCGCGAATTCGTAATGAAAACGACACGCAGTGACCGCACGTGTTTTCGATTCGTCGCGATTTAATTCAGCTCGAACATGAGCATCATGCGCATGTATGACTTATGTGTGTTGTAGAAATAGTTGCTCGTTTTTGGTGCGATGTCTGTTGTGACGCTGATGACCAAACCGATGAATTGTCGCCAACCGTCGTTCGCAGGTTGTCTCTGAGTTGAATTATTATTATTTTATAGTTCGTTGTCGATGACGACTTTATAGTTTTTGCTTTGTTTCGATTTGAATATGTTAGATGTTTAATTGTTATATGTCTGATTGTTTGCTACTGCAAAAAGGATGGATTCATTTAAATCCTTGATACAATTGTTATAACTACTTTTCGAAATTCCGGAAATGCATGGGATAAATGTTTGAATATTTTTTTAATATAGGCAACCCAATATACAGCTTCTGAAGTCATATTCAAATTCCTTTCTGAAAAATCAAATCTTTTGTTATTCTACAGTTGTATATAAGATTATTTGACAAATATTTCATTTTGATACAATTATTACTTAAGAATATATCCTAGGATATTATAAATTCCATTCGCAACATTTTTTTCCCAAAAATAAGCCTCCTCGAGTTCATTTTAAGTTTCTTATCAGGTAATATCTGTACTGTCATACTTTGTCAGTTCTTTATCCGCCATTTTGTTGTAATTATGAACAAAAAAAAATATTCATCTATACTTTCTAAACAAGGCCTTTCTGAAACCTTCATCATAATTTACATAATATCTTGCTTATAAAAACTATAATAAATAATCTATTGTCACATTGTCTTCATAAACAAATTGTTCAGTTCCCTCATAATGAGTTACAGCTAATTTATTAACATTATAACTCATTCTCACAATTTGATATCTCATTGACTTCGAATGAATATTTTTCTGTGGTAACTGTAATACCTTGAATTTACAATAATTCATTATTATGAAAGTGACCTCTACCTGATAACGATAAACAGAATGCATTCGAAAGCCAATAATATGTCATTATTCCAACGTAACCAGCGCAACAATGTATTGTTTATGACTAAACTATCATGTAGATTGGACTATTATTACAAAAACTAAAGGGAAAGATTTGTGTGCCTTATGCCATGAGGATTGAAATTACAAGTTTGATATTTTGTTTCGTCATTTAAGTGCTCGTCACGTTGTTCATATCCTGGAAGAACATTGTTATTAATTAAATTGGTCGCTGTCGCTTTTTTCCAGCTAAGATTATACTACAGGAAATTGATGATTAATTCTCAAATTGCATTCAATTAAGATCTGATTACTGTTTACAATGATACACCGAATTAATTAGTTTTACATAATAATAAATTACCAGAATTTTATCTCTACTTTTTTCTTGGACCAACATGTGTTTTAATTTGGATTTGAAATATTTTTTACTAACAAGCTCGTTATAACAAACATCGTTAATATGCCTTCTAAAATTTCTAGAAGTTCTGTTATCTTCTTGTATACAATAGTTATGTAGATTATCCACAATTAGTATTTATTTTTAAATATTACACCTCTCAATTATTGACTTGTTTGTTTTTACGTGGAATCGACAAATTACAAGAGTGTCAATTATTGTTATCACCAAGCCGCATGCAAGGAAATATGACGTATCATGGCTGAATTTCCAGCCGTAAGCGTAACACAATGTCTGAGATTAGTTGAGCGGTTAATGATTTAATAACAATGCCAGCGCGCAATTACGTCGTGCATGCGCCTCATGTTTCAGAAATGTAATAACATGTTTTAGTCGTTCAGCCAATAAACGTAAAATTCATGCAAAGAAATACCAAAGTCATGTTCGTAGATTGAACGCAAACAGAGTCATCATGTAACAATTCCTCACATTTCGGTAATTTCATCGAAATGAAAGCTATCACAATATCAGTAATTCTCAATCAGTATAATACCTAGTCAAAAATCGCAGATATTGCTTTGTATTTCTAATCACATTTCCATACTTTGCCAATAAGCGAACCCTTAAAAATGTTGTGACTCTCATATCAGAACTAATATGAATTTTAATTGTCTCCAATCGCGTCCAATTGTGTTTTTGTTTTGTTGCTTTTTAATTGGCACTAAAGAACCTAAATGGATTGCGTGCGTAATGCGGCAGTCGTTAAATAAGTCGATTTAATTACAAATTAAGCTATCGATTATCGTGATGACCAAACACGCTGCGCTTATTGTTGCAGCTGATTGTGCGACAAACGTGAAAACGTTATTGCAGGTTGTGTTAGGTTGTGCATTATTCGTTGGTAGACAATCTTGTCGCTAGGTATCGAGATGCGCGATTGAACCTATAAAAATCTGGGGTAAGCTACCGTTAAGAGGAAGCCGCAAGCTCGTAAATTACACATCCGTAGAAGATAGCTGCGTTGCAGAACGCGCAACTTGGTGTAACATATTTGTTCATCGAAACTGTAACACACGACATTATGATTCGCTGACATAAATTCAATTTTGCCGGCCGTTTCCGTTGAGATTCCATCGATGATTTCAATAACTATCATTCAATCCTCAATTCGCCCATGGGATCGTACACTAAAATGGGTAAAAATCAGTGAAATCTAAGTAGCTACTTATAACTTACTTTCGTATTGCGTAAAATGTATATCTACATATTGCGTTATTTGAACAAAATATCCTCCAAAACGTGAAATGAAAGAATAGTTGCAGTTTAGTAAGTCATTCATCCATGGGCTTACATAACAAGCGTTGTTTGATTTCCGCGCACGCTTCGCCTCTTCTTTAGGTATTACAATCCGCAATAAGTCTGCAATCGTTTCCTACTTTTAACTCGGCGAGCGAAGTGCTTCACAGAAGTCCTCAAGAAGAGCAACACGTTCACATTGCGTTCGAGTTGGCTTATCCTTATTGGCAAGCTAGCAGACGTGGATGCGGCGTGAGTTTGTACGAATTCTATTTATCTGCTGATCGTTTGCGGTTATTGTTATGTGCAATTTGCGGCGAGTTGGCTTGCTTTGCTTGCCTCTTTTCTGGAGCCAGCTTGGTCTAGTTCGGTGTTGTTAGCTACCGTATTAACATCGACACACACATCGAGCGATTTTGTAGATTACAACAGAAACGTCGACTGATTGCAAAAGTTCTGCTGGTAGTCGTACCAGCAGAACACACGCGGTAAACACAAATACTCATCGATTTCAGATCAATGGTCAATAACGTCTGAGTATGTCACTGCCACTGCAAAATATAGAGGATAATTATTTTGCGGTTTGCTTTTTAGCAACTTACCCGATTTTCCGAAAGATTTCTCTTTGCTCTTTGTTAATATGCACACAATTTATACAATTCAGGGAAATATTTAATTGCTTAACCTTCATAAACGAAGGTGAAACTTATTCATGAACCAAGCTATAAGATATTAGATACGTCCCAAATTGATAATCATATTTTCCGACAACAGCGCCGCGCTTGGTTGATGATGTAATCAACTAAATCAACGAAATGTAAAGCTGAAATGTCTAACGATGTAGATGGCATTACAGTCGATAATTGGTCGCTTGATTCTGCCTTCTTGATTATTTTAATTTTTATTATGGAAATTCAGTTAAATTTAATACTTGAGAGTTTCCGTTTTTGTCTCAGGTGTCCGCGAATTGCAATTAGCCAATAGTCGCATTTTTGCTCAATATCTACTGATTGTTTGTATTCGCATATAAAAGCAAAATTATTTGCCAATATCTGAATTACCAAAGCTTATTCCACTGAGCGTGCATAAAACAGGCGACGACCTCAAACTCAAGCATTGAACCGAAATTTTGTAATTGCACCTGACTAGATGACCCGAACACTAATCGAACCAATCGAACATTTAACGTGTAAATTACACGTTTAGGGAGCACTTGCCTGAATACTTAACTAAATTTCTTAATCGCCGCCTCTGAACATAGGTGTGTAATATAATTCGTACGTTGTATTAGTCTAATGGCATAGTTTAGATTATCCAAGGTCAAAGATATTTGGCAATCTTTCATTCATCCTACTAGTTGTGTTATATTGCATTCAGCGAGATTGATATCATGTACTAAAATCTGGTTTTCCTTTACAGATGGTATTTCCGCAAAATCAAGCGGATAGAAGCCGAGAAGAAACTCCTTCTGCCCGAGAACGAACATGGAGCGTTCTTGATCCGTGATTCCGAAAGTAGACACAATGATTATTCCCTTTCAGGTATGATTTTCTCCTTATACGATAAAAATACATTTGAATATCAAGAAGATTCGATATATTTCTGATTTATTATTTCAGTAAGGGATGGTGATACAGTAAAGCACTATAGAATAAGACAATTAGATGAAGGTGGCTTTTTCATTGCCCGACGAACAACGTTCCGATCGCTTCAAGAACTCGTGGAGCATTACAGTCGAGAAGCAGATGGACTTTGCGTCAATTTATGCAAACCCTGTGTTCAGGTGAGACACTTGCCAATTTACAACAAATCCCTCTCTCAGATCGAATCGCAGATCTAGAGATTGTTACTTCATAAAGCTTCTTACTTTTCATCCCTTGGTTATGCATTCATCCATTATGTTTACTAATCTGTAACTAATACATCTTTGTGGCGCTTTTTCTAAAAGCAGAAGTACCTCGAGGTATGTCATATGTATTCAATCCACCACGATGTCACAATTTACCAGTTAACTCTTTAATGGGCACACGATTTGCAATCATAGTGCTCGCTGCTGTAAATATGGAGCATCGGTTTGTTATCCTTTTTTTTCCTTCAGACATTAAAGAGTTAAATACTCATCACACTCAAGTACACTCCCATCAACACACTGTATATATTTGGTTGCACATCTTTCTAAAGTTTTCTTTTATTCGTTCTTCCTCGTATTTGCCAAGCAGCAACTAATTCTATTTGTTTTACCAGGTGGAGAAACCGCAACCAGAAGGACTTTCACATCGCACTCGCGACCAATGGGAGATTGATAGGTCATCGCTGAAATTCATTCGCAAGTTGGGCCATGGCCAATTCGGCGAGGTGTGGGAAGGTCAGTGGAACAACACCACGCCGGTCGCCATCAAAACGCTCAAGACGGGCACCATGGATGCTAAGGATTTCCTCGCGGAGGCACAAATCATGAAGAAGCTGCGACATCCGAAACTTATCCAATTGTACGCCGTGTGCACGGTAGAGGAGCCTATCTACATCATCACGGAGCTGATGAAGAACGGATCGTTGCTGGAGTATTTGCAAGGCAAGGGCAAGTCTCTCAAGCTGCCGCAGTTGATCGATATGGCAGCGCAGATCGCTGCTGGTATGGCGTATTTGGAGTCGCAGAATTACATCCATCGTGATTTGGCGGCACGAAATGTGCTCGTCAATGATGGCAATGTTGTTAAAATTGCCGATTTTGGATTAGCTCGGTTAATTAAGGTGAGTTCTGTGTGGAATGTTGTAAGAGCGTTATTGAATTTGTATCTTATTAGGAGGATGAGTATGAAGCACGAGTAGGAGCGAGATTCCCAATTAAATGGACATCACCGGAAGCAGCAAACTACAGCAAATTTACGATTAAATCTGATGTGTGGTCATTTGGAATATTGCTCACTGAATTGGTTACCTACGGTCGCATTCCATATCCAGGTAAGTTTACTTTAAATTTAATAGTTTGGTTGGCCTCAAGAAAATTTAGCGACGTTTTGTTCCCGAGACTAGTAGCTAATATTATCTATAAAGAGAATAAATCGGCTACCAGATTTTCTGGTACAAACAAAACTTTTCTTTTGTTCTCCTATCCAGGAATAAACTGGTCGAAAAAATCGGTTAATATCTCAAAATTATTGCCAATCTTCATAAATAATGTGTATTTATAATGCCCAAGCCGTGTAGTCGTGAAAATTGGTATAATTGTTATTGACATTTCTACTATTTAGCGATTTTTGAGAAATATTAGGGCCTATTAATTCTCAATTGGAAGAAATAGTTATTCTTTTCCCAAGTGTCCTTAGTTTTTGTAATACATACAAAATTTTACGAATGATTTTACTCGTAATTGCAAACATGACTTTCGTTCTATTAATATCTCACAAATATTGCTATATTGAAATTGGAATAATTGTATTTTTTGACTTCCGTATGCGGCCTATTCCCCAAGGAATTAAAGTGAATTGTTTAGCCATTTTGAGAGGATACTATTGCCTATTAATTCTCAGTCAGAAGAAATAGATATTATTAAGTGACATTTTGCTTCCAAGCTGTAGCAAACTTTTCGCTGAGGAAAAATTCGTCTTTTTTAAGATATATATTCAAAATTTTTCGATTCGAAATTGTATACTTGATGTATTTTCTGTTCATGATTTAAATTGTTGCTGGCGAATGAATAGCATATTTATCCACGTTTCTGTTACTTTAATCCTTAGAAAATTAAGTGGACTTAGATTTAACAATTTGCCACTCTTTTATGAAGAGAAGCTACAATTTGTTGTATTTTGTTATGTTTTAACAGAGATCTAATAATATGAATTTCATTTTTTAGGAATGACGAATGCGGAGGTGCTCCATCAAGTAGAGCACGGCTACCGTATGCCACCACCTCCAAACTGTCCTTCAGCTCTGTACGACATCATGCTGGAATGCTGGAACCGCGACCCCATGAAGCGGCCCACCTTCGAAACGCTACAATGGAAACTGGAGGACTTCTTCACAATGGATGGCTCCGAGTACAAGGAAGCATCGGCATACTGAGGGCATGCCCACCTGCCTGCTGATTGGCTAAGGAATGCAGTCGACGTGCATTATCATTAGGCTCTCAGTAGGTCAGGTGGCGGTCGCCGGCTTCTCCCTCGACCCCCGTACTGATTGTGTTTATCTTAATTCGTTGGATTGGAGGCGCAACGATGCGAACGATAAGCAAGTGCAAGCGTGCGCGTTTTCTTCCATGCTTTATACGATACTTTGAGACTGACGATTAGTCCTGCATATGTTCTTAGGTTGACGTAAAAAATGATGCATTTTACTGCTTGTGTGATTCGGGGGGGACAATTATTGTTGGTCCGTTCTTGTTGATTTTTCTTGTACGGGGTGCGACATTTTCACATGGGTAATTTATGTATTCGAACCCCCAGAACTATGGAACCTGCGGCGCTAAGCAAACGCACAACTTTTATATCCACGCATATTGTACGATACAATTTTTTTGGTCAAATTACGCTGCTGCCATATAAATCTTTTCTAAAGTTGAGCGAGTATCCCAACAAGTAATCGACGTAGTAATCAAGTGTGAAAACGGGGCATTTCATTACTAACTAATTCAAGGCCCAAAACGCTCTGCAAGCGAAACCAGATACGTATTAGCTTTTAAACACACATAATCAACGCATTGTTAAAATATGTGAACACATTCCTTTTTTGCAATACCGGATGGTACATAACGTTTATTAAAATGTACTAATTCATATAATAACTAATAAGAACAAAGCTCAAATGGGAACGTGTCTTACTGACTCGTTCATATTGAAGTGTATATTGTAAAATAAAACAAAATCGTAGACGAGAGTTCAAACATACAGTTGTTGACTGTATACATGACCGGACGTGTGTTCACCATATGCGAGATGTATGATGCTTAATGAGAATGTTGTGTGACAATTGTCACCATGGGTTGCAATTGTAGGTTTTCCATTTGAAACTTTCTGAGAGATAATTTATATATAAATATACATAAAATCTATGTAGTCATACATTTTATACATATTCACATACATTAATGATGTTATACATAATTATAAACATGCATATAGTACATATGATGATTATATAAATCTACTCTGATATTAATTATGTTTATTATAAAGCAATTAGCAAATAACTGTATTAAGTTTTTATCAAAGATAAATATTAGATGGTGTGCTGACCGTCATAAATTTGTAAATAATAAAACATCTTTTGAAATACTTATTTGGTATTCCACCATATCGACATTTCCTTACACTTCTTGTACCGAATTTTGTGTTTTGAATTCAAACTATTATGAAACAAATCTATCTAATTGTGAGTAAACACTTTCATTTGTTCTGCTTGTTAGCATAAGATTACGAATTAAATTGGAATACACAGATAATTGCCGAAATTCGAATTAGAAACAATCATTAAATTATTAAAATGTATGTTCACATATTTCTCTTAATCTTGAAGAATGTCAAGGTCTAGTACTATCTTTAAATATTGTTGAAAATACATATAATTTCCTCAGGTATTATTTATTGCATGTTTTTACATATTTACATATTTTCTAAATTTCTGTAGGCGCCTGCTTCACTGGTGAGGATTTACTATTTAATAACTCAATAACTTTATCCACAGCTTCAACAAATGATGGAACAAGGTAAGTAGGTTTTATATTGCTAAATTTTTCAATATCTTTTGGTTGAAATTTTCCTGTCTGTACAAGAATTCCTAACATTCCTGCTGACAGAGCTCCCCCAATATCACTGACAATATCCTAAAATTAATGTATTAACTAATTTGCACCAAAAATAATAAAAACCTACATCTCCAATCATAACAACTTCATGAGGTTTCTCAGTTTCAAGAGCAGACAGAAAGAAGGATGTATTGGGTTTTCCAACAATTTGGGCAGTAGTCCCAGATGCATATTCCAAACCTTTGATAAAGCATCCAGGGCCAAGAGCTAAGCCATCACTTCTCTTGTAATATCTTCCATCATGAATACCAATCAATTCAGCTCCCTCATTTAAATACCTAAAATTTAAAACATACTATATTAATGGTTAGATTAAATATGCTATTTACCTAAATGCTTCATTAAGTTTTTCATAATTGAATTCATTTGGAGCTAAACCAATAACCACAGCATCAATTTTACTTTTTGCATTAAACTTTTGAAGGTCTTCAAGTGCTTCTGCAGCAACTAAATAAAATGGGTTCAATTGTTTGTCAACAAGTAATTTATTTGCAGCAGTTAGAGATGTGTAAATTTCTTCTCTATTAATAGCAAATCCAAGCTGGGTGAGGTTTTCATGTAGTAATCGTTTGCTTTCCTTTGTGGTATTTGTCACAAACCTAACTTTAACATTTGACTTGCGTAATCTGAAAAATGATTAATTAATGTTATATTTAATCATCCATGTTAATTCACTTTTCAAGTGCATCTGCAGCTCCAGGAATTGCTAATTTCTCAATGTGCAAAGTGCCACTGAGATCGATTAACACTGTTTTTATCATATTTAACAACATTTGATGGCTTAATAGTTCTATTATGTTATTATGATCCTCTAGTCTCAAGTAACATCTTTTAAAGTACAATTATTATTGTTTTGAATATCAGAGTTATTGCAACGTTATTGGGGGAATAAAGTAACACTTCTGGTAACACTTTATTCCCTCCTAAATTGACACTAGTTTCTACAGTACGACCTCGTTAATTGAAGCTTGACATCATGAAATCATGCCATCAGTGACGCCATTTTCTCGCTACCACTTTGTGCTGCATGTTTTCCTAATGGTACAAATAGAATAAATTTTTCTTAATTTTTCTTGATACAGACCCGTCAAGTATTTTTGGTCTGGCACATGTTGCAGGAATCAGTGAGTGATGGTTGCAGGTTCTAGTGGTTTTGTTTAGATATATTCCTGTAATGTAAGTGCAAAAGGTAAATGCAAAAGGTAAATGAATATCTAGTTGTATCCTTTATTATAAAGTCTTTATTTATTGCAGGAGACTATAGTCTTTGCTCATTTTCAAACCCATATCAAGATTATAGTCTTTTTTGAGGCTATAAAATTGCCGAAAATTAGGAGCAAGACTATAGTCTTCATTTTTGACCTCATGAAATATTATTAACATTGGCGAGCTTGATTGGAGTCCCTATTACATGTTCAAGGAATTTTGCAGGTATTTTGTAAAGAATTCATTCCTGTATATTCAATAAGTATGATAACTGATAACTTATTTTATTTGTTTATTGCAGAATCTGCCTGAACAGTTTATTGTATTTTGGAGGAACTTACATCAACATACAACATTTTGCATTGGTTTCCATATGGTGTATCTAATGGCTGCATGTGATTAAGGTATTGTATCAACAATTCATTACTATATATTCAATATGTGAACAGACAAGTTATCCTTTGTATTATTGCAGAATCTGCTAGTAAAGTTGGAGTCTTCAAACATGTTGAAGAAACTTCCATCAATATTGGACATTTTTCATTGTATCCATGTGGTGTATGTAATGGCTGTGTGTGTTTATATAAGGTATTGTACTAACAATTCATTCCTGTATATTCAATATATGGTTCCGAATGGACGTTCCACAGAACTATATAAATATATATAAATCTCTATATATAGGTCTGTGGGACGTTCACAGCTAAAATGGCTGTCTGCGTTAGAAAAACGCCGGCGTTGACTGCCAGTGTGAACACGCCGTATGTGGCTGTTAGCCGCTCACTAAAATTTGAATCCATTGCTCTCTCCTACTATCAGCTCCCTCCACGGCCACGACTAATAAGGTATTTTGTAAACTATTTACTATTTTACATTTAATGTGTGAACACATTATTAAGGCATTGAATTTATTTTTGCTGAATCTGCGAGTGTGGCTTGAGTTGCCACTGTATGACGGAGGAACTACTGACTGTGTTGGACATTGTGCAGTAAATATCAAGATATTGTCTTGTTATTTTTTATAGATGCTGCGAGTATGGCTAGAGTCGCCATTTTATGACGGAGGACCCTCGGGCGGCGGTGGACACTTCGCTTCAATTATTAAGGTATTTTTTATTTTATTCTCATGTCTTAACATTTTTATTTTTGCAGCATCTGCGAGTTTGGCCAGGCTTGCCATTGTATGACGGAATACTTTCGGTAAGGTGTTTTGTAAGCAATTTATTCTCATATATCCAATAAGTGAACACATGTCTTATTATTTTTAGTCTGGCAGCATCCCGAGTATGGCCAGAGTTGTCATTGGGTGATGGAGGACTTTCGGACAGCGTTGGACACTTCACTCCAGTTACTAAGGTATTTTGTAAATTTCATATTCAATGCATGAACACAGGTCTTATAATTTTTATTTTTGCAGCATCTGCGAGTTTGGCTAGAATCGCCATTGTATGATGGGAGGATTTCGGGCAGCATGGACACTTCGCTCCAATGATTAAGGTATTTTGTAAACAATTTATGTATATTAATATGTGAATGCATGTCTTATCATTTTTATTTTTGTAGCATCTGCGAGTTTGGCTAGGAGTCGCCATTGTATGACGGAGGAATTTCGGGCAGCGTTGGACACTTCGCTCCAATTATTATGGTATTTTTTAGATCTCATGTTTAATGTGAACACGTCTTATGATTTTTATCTTTGCAGAATCTGCGAGTTTCGCTAGAATCGCCATTGTATGACGCAGGAATTTCGGGCAGCGTTGGACACTTCGCTCCAATTATTAAGGTTTTTTGTAAATTTCATATTCAATGTGTAAACACATGTCTTATAATTTTTATTTTTGCAGCATCTGCGAGTTTGGCTAAGAGTTGCCATTGTGTGACGGAGGAATTAATGCAATTATTAAGGTATTTTGTAAGCAATTTACTCTTGTACATTCAAAATGTGAATACATATCTTACTATTTTGATTTTTACAGAATTTGCGAGTATGGCGAGCGCCGCCATTGTATGACGGTGGAATTTCGGGCAGCGTTGGATACTTCGCTCCAATTATTAAGGTTTTTTGTAAACAATTTATTCTCATGTATTCCATATGTGCACACACGTCTTTTCATTTTTATTTTTGCAGCTACTGTGAGTATGGCTAGAGTCGGAAGACCTTCGGGCAGCGTTGGACACTTCGCTCCAATTATTAAGGTATTTTGTAAGCAATTTATTCTTGTACATTGAATATGTCAACACATGTCTTACTGTTTTTATTTTTGCAGAATTTGCGAGTATGGCTAGTCATCATTGTATGGCGGAGGAACTGTGGTATTTAATAAATGGCTGATGCTTAAGGTAATCCATATGATTCTTTTCTGTATAATGAAATGTGAACAAGTTCATTATTTTTATCAAACAGATTTCATTATTTATATTGTTACAGATGGAACTATTATTAAATTGATGGTGTATCTCTCTGCAGCATCTTTATTTGGTATCGTATAAACCATTGGTGTAGTGTAGTATTTTAGTGTATGTATATGGTGTAGTCGTTGACAACTTGTAGCTGTGGTCCTTCTGTTTCTTTTTTGGTTTTCCTCATTATTAAATTAACATATAATAAATTAATTTAATTATTCTGTTTCCTTCACGTCTTCTTTACATTGTCGATTTTTTCTTGGTTATATGCTGGGAACGGAATTAAACCGTGGCGGGAATAAAGTACTACTTTATTCCCCCTATATAGTCGGTCTGCGGGTGATTGGTTTTTATGGCCACAAGTTAGCCAGGTTGCAAACCACGGGAGTAAAGGTACCACTTTACTCCCATGGGAGTAAAGTACCTACTTTATTCCCTTCGTGTATAGTCGGTC
>JARJDZ010001143.1:0-20048 GCA_030264555.1 Aleochara sp. GC000083
ACCTTTTCGACAAACGGGCCAATTATTGGCCCAAATTTTTTCGGAGGGCCGCAGATTTTAGTGATGGCAATCCCAATTTGCCCAGAATGCACATAAATTTATCCAAAAAAAGGTCTTCTAATAATTTTGGCGATGGGTGGCGGGCCGCACAGAAACAAACAGAGGGCCGCATGCGGCCCGCGGGCCGCGTGTTGCTCACCCCTGATCTATCCAATCGGAATTTTAATTAGATCCAAGAAGATCAAACCAGAAGCATGACGTTGGAGACATTTGTGATATAGTTTTACAAGAACTGTATACTAGAGAAGTTCCAGAAGAACAATGGTAGCAATGGGAGGGCTGAGGGATTGGTAAGGTATAGTTGAGGGGCTGGGACCATTATTGCAAGTCTCAAGGGTGGCACGCAAAAAATTCGGCCATTAAATGCGCCCTAGTAGGACATTAACTTCTTGGACGTTTTTAAACCTCGGGGAGATTCCAATGGTCAATCTTAGAGGTTGGAGGTGGTCTCTAGAGTTGATATATTGGTCTCAGCTTGGTGTGGGCACGGGAATGATGGAATGGAGTAAATCTATTTTTAATGACTCAATCTACACGGTTTTGGATCACCAAAAACGATGAAGAAGAAGAGTGGTAGAAGGAGGAAGTAAAAGCATTAGTCCCAATGAGAGCCGGGCAAGTTGATGAAGACATTTGGTAGCTTAATGATGTTTTAATGACAACTGCTTCAATTTGATTTAATTACTTCATTTGGAACATGANTTCCAATTTCGGAGATTCTTTCAAAAGTTGGTTCCAATTAGGAAATGTTGGTTTCGTTGAACCACAATTTCAGGGTACCAAAATTCTGAATGAATTTAACCATCCAGGGTCATTGTGGGCATTTACTGATAGTGATAACACGATAACACATACAGATTATTGAGTTATCACCATTTCGGATGGTCGTTTAAATGCGAGACAACGAAACTCGTAAATCATGGACCGTCGTTGTCGGCGCTGATACCGGGGCACCATGGACCATTCCGGGAGCGGTAATAACAACGATCAACATCGACTTTCAAATGCATCATCATCAAACACCAAGCGAGAAGCTTTCTATGACGATTTTCGGCCATTGAACGTCGAATTAATTGTTGCGCACGTCCAGTTGCGAAATTATCGAAACCGCACAAAACGCAAAACGTTCCGGTTTGCGAACCGCGCACCATCGACCATCAGCCATCACCAATGGTTGGCTGCCCGTCGGCGAAAATGTATTCCCTTGGCAGCAACCTCGCCGCAATTTATTTTCGCGCCGATGAAAACGCACAAAATTGAATTTGTTGCACTACGTTCCAAAAATTGATTGTTTCACTAGCTTCATCAAAACGACAGCTTGATTGATTCCGCGACTATTTATTGCACCACGTCTGCAATTAACCATCAAATTAGGAATTTTCATTCAAACGCCTCGATAAATTTTTCCACTCGAACAGGTGTCATTGAAGTATTTTTAATTTGACATAAATTGACCCGAAACCGTTTAGTTTCATGAATATTTAAACTTTTCGACAAGCTGCATGTTATCAAAAGCAGGTTGTCGTTTGAGGAAAGAAATTTCCTGCTGGTCGCTTGTTGCAACAAATTGTATATGCATGCGTAATTAAATGTTGTGCGTTTATCGAAAAATGAGCAATAAATTAACAAAGTGCCGGCAGTATTTTATAAAAAGGATTTTAATTATTCAAATCGACTGTTGGTTGGATCGCAGAATACAACAACAACAACAAACCTGAGCCAACAAAACCTACGGGTTTTGAAGCAACTCGATGTTGGGTTAGTTCCAGTCCAATAAAAAATGTTTTATGTTGAGACGCTATGAGACAGGGAATCTAATGGTTTGTTGATTCATTTTGTCGGCTCACCGTTTATGGTGAAAGTGAATTAATTATTGATATGAATTTCAATTGGTTTTTCAAGTTTCCAATTTGAATTATGGTCTTATAAGTTTTGATAATAAATTTACAATTTTGCTAATTTAAATTGATTTTAACATGTGATAATGGCCGATAAATCTATCAAACAGTATAAATTATCATGTTGTTTATTAATTTTATCATAAAGATTTCAAGTTGACAGAAACACTAAAAATTTTCAAAAATAAATTTTTTAGCACGTGAATATTCCAAAAATTGTTCAGAACTTAAAATGCCAATTAAAATTCTCACAAATTTACACCTTTAATAAACAATATGTAAAAAATTAATTATACAAGCTCACACAACTAATTACAACTTTTGTTCTAAAAATAGCGATAAATTCCAAACAACAAAAAATTACTACTTTTTGAACTTGTTCCGTTACTTCCCGGAACTTTTTGGCAATTTTCATTATGCTAGTCATATCTAGATCGCAGATAAGCCTGCCAACAAAAATAATAACTTCATGAGGCAGTTGATTATCCAGCCGAAGAACAGTTATATTTAGTGAGTAGCATGCATGCTGTTAGTGTATAGTGTACATTTTTCCAGCCGTATTCTCAAAACACGAACAACGCGAGCAACCAGTTATTAAACTGCAGCCATATTATTATCGTAATGTCCCATTAATTAAAAATACTCGTATAGAAAAAGTGCGTGGATGCATTCACTAATCCATAGATTTCACATCACGAAGTCAAATAAGAAATTATTTCGTTGCAAACAAAGAAAACAGGAAAATCTCCAGGAGAGACAAAGACATGATGGCTTCGTTGTTGGTTACTAAAATGGACGAGTACTCTATAATCATTCCATTGAATTCGAATATGTTTGTTTGTTGCTTGTTTAGTGTCTAGTGCATGTTCCTCAAACGCGCACTTCAAACTAGGATGTTCAAATCTAAATTAAACAAAGTTTAAGTGAGCGTTTGAAATTGATTGTTTGAATTACGCGCCCAATCAGCACACTGGCAAATATAGTAATTAGCTAATAATAGCCATGAATACAAGAGTAGTTACAAGTGCATGCAGTGAGTTTAATTTGTATTGCATCAAATTTGAGGATTTTTGCAATGGTATTATATGCTAAAAATATACCAAATATAAATATTAATGTAGATTACTATCATGTAGCAAGGTACATGCACTTTGCGTTAAATCTCACTCACATATTCTTGTTGTTGGTACAAGTTTCAACGAGCAAAAAAACAACAATGGAAGGCAGCAAAGCGTAAAAAAAGAATCAAGACTCGTTAATCTGATGTTTTACATGAGCAAAGCCCGAAGGAATTTTTCTTCAAAAATTCCCGTTATTCACTTTGGAGATCTTCAACTCGAACCTGTATTTTCCCAGGTTTAAAAACCAACAAAATCAATGACAAAAACAATTAATGTATTATAGATGTGTGGTCTCATTTACATAATAACAATAAAACTTGCAGATTGTAATTTGCACTCAATGCAGCTGACTACGAGCACTTTATTTATTTCTCCTTCACATTGCACCAAACTAAATTGAGTGTTTTCTCGAATCCAGTTGGAAATTTAATGATGTATAATTTGTACGAGAAGTTTGCAACGCCTTGTAGAAAATGTTGCGTATACAGTTACTGAGCGCGAATGCAACGACCATAAATTGCAAATGCGCAATAAATCAATGAGCAATTAGCGCACTTATTTTATAGACGTTTAGTCGCGTCCACAACTGACTCCATCGAGTTGCTCTTCTTCGGAGGCAGCTTCTTCAATTCCCCCAATGCGTACGTACAATTCCGTGCAGAAATCCCACCAAACGCGAGCGAGCAGCGTAAGGCTTTATTAGAATGGCCGCTTCGTCATCGAGCGCACGGACAGCTGAGGGTCGAGTGCGCATGCGTAAGCGACTTACGCCATGCCAGCAGCGCAAGCAGCGCCTTCGTGCATGCGCGTATGACTCGCATTGCGGAGGCACTTAACTCATTTAGATATTAATTCCAATTGAGAGTATCTAAGCGCACTCGATTGCAGTTGCCTCGCTGCTTCGACCAACGGTGAATTTATTCTATTTTTATTCGCATGCGCCAATGCTGTTGGAACGCATTCGTGCATAACATTGCTACTGTTGCACGCTTTTTTAATAGTTAATTAAAGAATAATCAATAACAATATTTGCCAAGTAAAATTAAGCTTTCAGTTCACCCAGATAATTCGTCAATGTCTTAAGTCACTTTCAGGATCTCAAGGGAAAAATAAATCTTGCACAGGAAAAAACAAGCTCAAAGCTACAAATCAAATGAGATCTGGGAAAAAAGTTGAAATTGACACCTTGGATCTCATATTTTTGATTTATCTTATCTTTGAGCTCCCCAGGATCATCACTTTTAATGACCTCACCAAGAACTTCAAGCTTTCCTGATATCATCAGGGAATATGTTAATTGAAAACGACCAAAATACCCAATTTTTTAATTAAATAATATTCATCATGCAAATGGTTGATTATGTTATTGTTGTGATATTGACGCGAATGCTGAAATTAATCCGCTAATTAATCATTCGCGATGCAAATGCTAATTAATCATTTCATTTGCATCCACTGTATCAATATCAATAGCCATCCATCAATAATGACAGCCAACGAAACAAATGCATTAATTATCCTTTCCGGTCGTCATGGGGCGAATAAAATTGATTCGTAATTTTTAGACACATAAAATAACCATGGAACTAATTTCAATTTCATTTCAGAGATTATCAGATGATTGTTTTGTTTCAGTTTCTAGTAATAAGGGAACATGCGCGCCATCAGTGTCGTATGTTTTGTGGGAACAACCCCACCTGTGTGTGATATTTTAATAAAAAACAAATGGTTGTTGAACATGCAATCGTCCAAACAACTTTCATTATGTTTCATTTTTCTAGGGAGTTCCAGAAAATTTCAAAAGTTGTCTTTGTGTATCAGAAAATTTTTTGACTTAAATATGACTTGCGCATGTTATCATTGCGCATTCATCACTTAGTTCACAAAATAGACCCTGTTTTGTTGGATTTACTTCACCGTTTTAAATACAACTCCAGAATATTAACGAGGTTTTTAGTTGTTGAAATTAAAATAATGGAATTGCTTATCTTTTGTATAGTTTCAACAATGTGAACGCACGTTGATCAAGATAACGTATGTGGACATGAAAATAAATTGTCATTATTTTAGTTTTCAACAGAGATATTACATTTTTTTTGTTGAAACGTGGTTATAGTGATATACAGAAAATGAAGAAGTCGAGGTCTGAGGGTGGGGACCTCCCAGGACGCAGCAGGAAGCCTTGATATGACTTAATTCATGTATTATCTTACTTTAATCAAAAGATAATGTGAATATAGTCACAGTCATACTTTGAATTTAGTAATATCACGTCTTCAAATTTCATTGTTTCATTCAAATTCTGAATCTTAGATATGATTGTTCTAGAACATTTTTATGGTGGTTCTGAATACTTGGACTTCAGAGTGAAATTTAAATGTTTTTTGAGATACAGAAAGAAATCAGGTCAAAATCATATGACGATTTCCAGGATTTCCAGAAGGTACATTCCAAATATGGCGTGTAAAACATGAAAACTATTAAACAAACGGCTGCTGCTCCCGTGAACATGTCGCACAGACACGCGACCTTAATGCAAATCATCATCACCAACGTATAAATTAGTTTTCGGCTTCTTTCTTGGCTCGAAGAAATGGGATCGAAAAAGGGTCAAAACACGATCGCATTTTGTACCATGATAACGATGGGCGCACGTTATCCAAGAACCAATCGCCGCCATTGCCGCCAACTTGCGCATCGTACGATACCATTATCCCTATTATGTCGTAATTACCGAACAAGTAATTTATTTTAATTCACATGCACACACACAGCGAACGAGGGGACAACAGCAACAAATTCACGAGGAATATTAATTAATTACATGGAGGC
Source organism: Aleochara sp. GC000083 (assembly GCA_030264555.1). NCBI lineage: Eukaryota > Metazoa > Arthropoda > Insecta > Coleoptera > Staphylinidae > Aleochara > Aleochara sp. GC000083. Next base: position 5,912 of record JARJDZ010001143.1, read on the forward strand.
ACGATTTACATATTTGCTTCTTCTTTGAAACGCGCGCGTTCATTTCGAGGATCATTAATTTTATGAGGTACAAATAGTTTTAATCTAATTGCTGGCAGTGATTAGAACCGAACGTTTAATTGCGACAACCGAAACGAAGGGGTCCGCTTGTTGCCGAAATATCTTCAGTTGTTTTTTTCTTTCGGGACAAATTATCAAGCAATTTGCAACTGATTAACATGCCCCGATAATTGCCGGAATGTTTGTGTTAATGACATTCATTAATTTTGTTCGTGCATAATTAGGATATCAGGATATCAGTGGTTCTACACGATTGTTGGGTAATTGCGGATTCTATCAATTGTTTCAGTGGTCCCACCCATTCGTTGTTCGATTGCAGAACAATGTTGTCGAACAGTTTGTTAAAAATAACCATTTTTGATCACCGGAACGTTCGGATGCAAGTCATCATCACAAGGGGTTGCCATGATGACTATGGAAAACCGGACCAATGAGGGTCGAGGTACTCGAACGAATTTGAATAATAACGACTCGAATTCGTTACAGCTCTTAGACAAAAAGTCCCTAACATGAAATGGATGCCTGATGTGTCAATTAAGGGGCTTTGTTTGTCGGTACCCATGGGCATTTGTTTCTGAGACCACACACAAAGTCTGCTTGGACCGGAGACCTGATATGACTGCCATGAAATTACCTTGACGATGGACGGAATCCTGGCTCGAATAGTTTCCTAAAATTGGTAACGCACAAAATTCCGGCGCACTGAACGACCCGCAGAACGAGAAACCACCGCGCAGCCCACGTGCGTCCACATCGTTCACATTTGGCAGGGCTCCCAGAAAGAACCGTGTCGAAAAACCGGCGAGGCACTCTGGCGAAAAATATGCGCGCGCTGGGAGTTCTTCGCGAGCTGCACGCACATGCATGGAATCGCCGCCGATGGCAGACAGGCTGACGATGCGAAGCGGACCACGTGAAAAACGCACCACGGACGCGCCTGACCCAGGCTGGGATTGGCTGGATGGATGGCGCGACGCCGACTGATTCGAAACCGACAACAAACAAACAAGGAGCACGTTGTACGCGAGCGCGTCCCCAGAAACGGTGCGTCGCTCCCGTTGCTGGCCTGCGGACTGTGTGGAAACTGTTCGAGTTTCCCAGTCAGTCACCCATCGGAAGGCTGGCTGCCGTACGCGACGAGGACGAGCTTTTTGTGGGACTCCGCGCGCGTCGCTGCTGCTGCTGTTGCTGGCAGGCTGTCAGCGTTTCAAACATCACTATAAAACGTCGACGATGGCGCACACACGCGCACCTCCTCCTCGACGACGACGCCGCCGCCGTCGACGTCCTCGTGGTCGCTGTGCGCCATCGTCGCTCACACGCTTCGCTCGTCATGCCTTGTTTCATTTCCACTTGGTCTTCCCCTCTCGACCCGTCACACACACGCTGCACTCACTCCAACCCACTCCAACTCGAGCAGCCAGCCAGAAAGAGATAGTCTGAACATCCTACTACACGATGGCTACAATTGTGCTACTACACAATGCGTGGTAATGGCAATGGTAATGATGGCTTTGACGAAGGAGCTGAGCCATGAGGCTGCTCAAGCTATTGGAGCTACTCCTACAACCCCTCCTTCGCGACCCATCAGTTTGGGGCACCCTCTGAGTGCTCGGTGTATAATTGAGGGAAGTGCTAACTTTGGAGCTAAGTAAGAAGTTGAAATGTACCTCCGAGGTGTGAGTGCACTTACAGCTAATGGAGGCGTCAGAAATAAATTAGTCAAAGGATGTGCGCTACACGTCTAATTCTGGACTGTCTGGGTCACTTCAATTTGCTCATCAAGGTCCTCTCACTTAATCCCAGCCTTATGTCATCGAGGAGTCTAGCAAAAGTTGATTTGGCCAGGTCAAGCCTTCATGGGAACCGATCACCTTTAGATTCCATTTGGACCAGTCGTGACTTCAGCAAACTCAGAGGCACCAATTTCACCATTCAAACGTTTTAATTATTTGTAATTATGTTATCTAGTTTTTTGGGCATCTGTACTAATAGTCAGGTTGGAGATTCTCGTGGTCCTTGTCTCCATTGTCTTCATAGATGTAGATTGGTCCTTGTTGGTGCCACTTGGACATAAATTTCAGTACCCGGTGCCCTCATAAATCAGAAATGGCCGACACAATTTCGAAAACTCAATTAATAACAGCGACCTCTTACTCTCTTACTCTCACTACCTCTGCCCACGACCAAGACCTTGGATGGTCCGCGTAGGTAGAAATACGCACAAGTCCAACAATGACTTGACTTTCGCTCATGACAAATCAAAGCGGACCATGCCCTATGGAACTGACCCGAAAGGTCCTGACGGATTTTTAGCTCTTTTCGGTGGTGATGTCAGCAGCAAGGGTATTGGTCGTTGGATGCAGAAGCCGAGCTGATAGAAAAGAGGGTGGAATGTGTGTGCAGCGAAGCGCGAACCTGGACCCATTGTTGCGAGACCTTGCACGCTTTGATAGTTGATACAATGACCGAAGTGATTAATGACCTAATCCCCGCGCGCGGCATTCACAATGAACGCGCGCGCGCGAAGCCCAAGGAAGCAGCGACCCAGCGCCTTCGCACACATTCCGGATATTAGGAATCCGAGCGTGTTCTGCAGCCGCCTTCATTCCCGAAACCGAAGCGACGAAGGCATTCGATGCACCCGACCATGTCCCCCGAGCCACCACTCCTTTGTATCGCGTCGATCCTTCATGCAGCGCCATGGAACAACAATGCAACCCTAAACGTCGATCCTGAGCGCGCCTCCAATCGCGGAGAATTTCAATTACCAAAAGCCCGAAGACCCAGCGAATTATACACGAGCCATTTAGTTATTGTCTTCTGTCTTCTGGCATGCTCCAAGACACTGTGAGTCATCTGTAATTTGGGGATCATCCATGGTGATCAAGAAATGCCTTCCTTAGGCTGCCTACCGTCTTCGGCACTAAAAACAAGGGTAATTTGTAAGATCCGAAGTCAAGCAGTCAAAGTTTGAGACTGAGGGCTTTGTTCCATTCAATTTATGAGCATCAATTTGTTACAATCATATTGATTAGCATACAGTTTTGAGTTCTCTATTATCTCGGGAAGGGTTCTTCGTCGATGGAGGCTTCCATGGATGGCGAGAGGCGTCAAGAAAAAAACCTTATTGGATGGGTCGACCTTGCGATGTCGGCCGCGTCTCTACATACGTCCCATGTCTGTCTACCGCGATTTATCAAGACTTCAAAATCCTGCACATATTTCTACTGGGTCTTCCAGAAACCTAAAACTTTTCCAGACTTTCTACGAACTAAGCCTTGTACATCAAAATTTCCAACTGGACCACTTCAGAATCCAACTGGAAGGTGACACCTCAGAAGGGACCAGATGATGAGGCGCCTTACCCCAGGGTTGAGTGGGCTAAAATTTAGTGTAACCCTTGTAGGAAATATTAACACAGAAAAACCTTATGGGGTTTATAATTAAGATGTCTAAATTGTAAATGTCTTTCGAAGATCCATGCTGGTTGGCTTGTTGGTTTCGAGGTTGCCCAGTCCAACCACCATCATTTTCCTCTACCTTCATACCATTTGAATTTAGCCATGCGAGCGTAACCTCTTTGCTTTGCCGTTACAGCGCCGCCTTTGTGATTAATGATAAGCATGGAAAATCGGAACAACTTGGAACAAATGTCTTCATAGGGTGATGGGCTTCACGTGATGTTCAACCAAAGGAGTTCACCCTGAACACCAAATCGAAACAGGTTTTGATGGGCTTCATTATAATTTGCAAGTTTGCATTTTGATATCTGGTAGAACCATCAGGAATCTAAAGAGTGTCATCGAGTTTGTATAACAGTTCTGAAGGAATGTGGTGCAACACTTTGGAATCCAATTGGAACCATGTGGATCTGGAGAGTTATGCCATTGGAATTTGGAATTTCCTGCTATGAATGCCTAATGTTCCAAATTGAAACGCAGTTTTGGAACAATATGGGTTATTGATTCCGATGTGCGTGCTGCCCCCAGGGAGCAGATTGGGGGCTATGGAGGTGGTTATAAAAAGCATTTTTAAAATTGCACCTCTCATAATGCCGCTGGTTTGGAGCGGAATGGCGAAATTTTTGCCCGATGCTTTTACGTGGAAACTGATAAATGGCCGCTTGCCGATGACACCGATGAAATACGCGGTGGCGTTGGTGGCGTTTGGGGCAAGAGGGCGCACGCTCCGCTTTTGACTGAGAGATTTCAATTAAAACCCATGTATGTGGAATAATACGGATAGCAAGGCGCTTGATTGCTCTTGATTTACGACGCTCCCGGCCAACTATGGCGGCCATCTTTCGACTTTCGCTTGCTGTAAACTTCAACTGAAGCCTACGGGACGGCCATGACTAAGAGCATGACGCAGCCGAAAAAAATGAGCACAACAAAATGGCTCAGGGGTGGGATGCGATTGATTGAACGTCATCGTGGTCGTTTTTCCGACGCTGCTGCCGATGGGCTACAGATATCTAAAATGGAAATATTGATCCGATTCGGAATGGAATCCAATAAGATTACGTTGGAATGGACATTTTGACACGTTGCCGCTGCTATTACTGGAACCAGACCCAGAGGCGCGCAGCGTCGACCGTCGAGCCAGCCGGACTTTGAGGGATTAAGGGTGGAGGGTCTTGACAGCCCATCAAGTTATCAGACATTTGGGTTGGAGCACTCGCTCCCTCTCCCTGCCCAGCAACGGAAGCGCCCGATGTGTGCATGGCGCGCCAACCGTGGAGGATTAGCAAATGTAAGCAAGCCGACATTTTCTCATATTGTGTGCAGACTCCCAAATGCCCAAAACGTCACCAATCTTTGTCCCATTCACCTAACCAAAAAAAACTTCCTGGGTTACAACATTTCTGGTATCGTAGTAATAAATCTTCAATTAAGCAGATTCTACCTTGTCTGAAGATTTGTCCACAATAAAGGTATTAGTTCCGTTACCTGTGCAAAAATTAGCACAATGATTCCGGATCTATTGATCAGTTTCCTGTTCCAAGGCCCACCAAAAAAGGAACCCCTCGTTACTTTAAAAATATCTTGGGGAGTGTATAAATCATTCCAAATCAGGTTCTAATTGTCAAAACTACATCCACGAATCTCTCTTTGAAGCAAAAGCAAGTTAAAAATAGTAGACAACCCGAAGGAATTTCTAATTATCATGGTGACGCCAAGTCGGGCGCGATAAACAAATACAAGCTGTTGGAAAAAGTGAACGAACTTGAGGCGAAGATGATTCATGCCGTGTTTATCCGATTTGGTGGCAGCACTATCGCACATGTTCCGGTCCGGCGACTGTTGTCTTCGCGATGGTAGAAAAACCAACCGCAAAGTGCAGCGGCGACAAGTCGACAACAACAAGATCTTCTATCCGGGAAGGCGTTCAAAAATACCTCAACTTCTCCTCCGTACCGTGGAGTGCTTGTGGACCTCGTTGACTTCTGGAGACATTCGGTGTACTATAGCCAAGTATCGAGAGCAGTCAACGCGTCACATAAATTAGTTGAAATTTACGAGTGTCTCTGGTTTCTTCGTCGTCTACTGGCGTTTCTTTGAACAAGGTGGCATGGCGTCGCCATTAGATCCAGAAACTACAGTGTTCAGGGAGCAAACAACCTTCGATATTTGTTTGCCTTCCAGTCAACTGTCTGTGGTCCAATTGGAAACAGATACATGATCGGTTGCGTAATTGCCGGGGAATAAAATTAAAATCGTATCATCACTCCGCGAGTGTGTGCGTCTGGCGTGGTGCTGCTCTTGGTCCCAGTGACCGAGAGAGAGTATGTGAACCCAGCCGCTATAAACTGGTAAATGCAGTTATCGTTCGGGTTCGGCGTGTTTTCTCTTCCTCGGTTGTAAACCCGAAGAGTTTGCACGCCGCATGCTGCTCCACGTTCGCACGCCGGCATCCCATTCATTGCAATAAATACTCGTTTCGTGCCCCGTCTCCTTCTTCCACATGCTTCGTGGACCATGCTCCTCTGCGAATGCGCTTCCCGAAATCTCATTCGCATCTTGTTTCCTATGCTCAACAGTTACACGCAGCTTGTTTGTTTGCTACAGAACCTAACCTAACCCAAATTATGTGTCATTTCTGACATGATTCTGAGTCAATCAGATGGTGGGGTGGCTTAGGGTAGTGGGTTCTGGACTTCTGAGAGGATCTACAAGATGTCTGACTTACTCGAGGCTTCTTGGGAAGTGACCTCTGGCTTGGAACCCGGTTGAGAAGGCACAGGGGCTTACCTGGAACCAAAAAAAAAACAATGATTAGAAGAGTATACCTTGGTACCATACTCATGAAAGGTATGGGTACATGGGAAATCTTGTTTGTAATATTTGGGAGTTATATTGCAAAACATCAGGATTACTTTTAATCCCCGAAAAAGTCTTATTAACTTTCCCTGGAAGCATCCCGCCCGAAATTCTCATCTTCCGATGGCTCTAATGCCTCCTCCTGTGTATGTTGCTCTAATCTAACGCCCTCCTTGTCTCTACCAAGTCAGCGTGTATTGGTTTCTTCTCCTCTACGTCGAGACGGGATTAAATCCCTCGTGGTCCCCCCCATTCCGGATTCGGGATCCGTGTGTAGCCGTACAAGAACTGCAACTGCTTGGGGCCTTGTGCGCCCGTGTTTCGCTTTCGTTCATCCGAGTGAGCCCAAGTCGTCGTCAGTTCGATGCCGCCGTCTCGCTCCCATCACCGACCCGAACGCGTACAAAAAGGACCCCGAACCCTGGGTCGGACTCGCTCCCTCCGCTCCGGCGGCAGTTGGGACGCGCCAATCGCATGCACACAGACACAGAGCCCTCTGGCACAACGTGCTCTCTCTTCTCTCACTCAATGCCCGAGAGCTGTCGGGATGCCGCGCAACCATAGCAACGGAGTGCTCTTCGCTAGCCTGTCTCCTGTCCCTTGATTTATGGCAATGGAAAATGCGAGAAATGAAGAGCGGCACTGGCAGACAGCCTCGGCCTCGCTTATACCACCATCACCCATACCGAAAACGGGCAAAAGCAAAACGATCCGCTGCGTGTACATGGACCCACATACAAACACACACCCTCAGGATGGGAGCAGGATGAGGCGCAGTTCTCTCAGATGAGCGAGAACTCGGTGCGTTCTTTTTGATATGTTCGCCCGAAAACCCCTCCGCAAAAACAACGAAAAATATCATTTTCAGCCCTCACCCTGCTCGTAGCACACGCACGAGCAAACGCGGGTCTAAGCGTTTTTTCGCCGTTGGTTGTCCCGGTCCGAAATGAAAGAGTCGGTACTGAAGCGAACCGGAGGAAAAAATCAACCATTACACTGATTACTTTCATTTCTCGCAGAAATCCATGTTTGCAGCTCCCTCGGAAGCTTCCGGCGGGAAAAACACGTGGCAAAAAATGTTTCGCTTAGTTAAATGAGTCGGAAATGATTTCTAAGCGTGTTTTTCCATTGTGGCCATTGCCCGATACAGTGTCCGGAAAAATTGGACAGCCGTTGTCGAACGGGCTACAAACTCTAATTTAACTGCATTTTAAAATCGTATCCACTACATTGGAAATTAGCGATGAACGGCCATAAATCAGGCGTGTCCCGGGGCGCGAACAGCGATAGAAAATTTTCAGCAGCGAGCAGATGGCACTTCATTTCACATCGACGCACGTCGAACTCGCATCGATGTATCCATTTCATCGTTGATATCCATATCCGGTCGCGCTGTATGAACACGTGATTGGTGAAATCATCGGGCCAGAAACGGGGCGCGAACATTCCGGCCGGCATTATTCAATAATCAATCGTGAACGGAAGCCGGATCGCAAACCCACACGCCAACTGCGTCCACCCATCCAGGGACCATGGTGAAAAGTGACGCCTCACAACCGGAACAAATGTCCACCGTTGCACATCAACGGCAACAATGCTATCAACACGAGATATCGGGACTGCGGGAAAAAAGGCGGAATCGTCACTATCAATATATTCGGTGTGTGTGTCTGGTTGCATTCGAGTGTATGTGTGGCTGGATAACCGATAACCGTTCACCGGCTCATCGATCGATGATTTATGACCCAGCCGGCATTCTCTTGCGCGCTCCGAACGCACAGTCCGTTTCTAACGGATAACGTGGACGTTCCAGTTAAACGTCGAATACTCAATACTTCATCCATGCCAACTCTATCACTTTACACCCGATGCCTGATGTGGTGACGGTCCGGGAGCAAAATGGTGGGTTCATTGCTGGGATGCATAATGCAATTATGCGGTTCTCTCCTACTTAAAATGCACATCGATGAGCTCCCAATATCCATTAATCGATCAATATAGATGATTTAGTCCCAGTTCTTTGTAGGGTACCCTGATCCATGGTTGATGTGGTACAGTCTGATTATATTATGACAACCAAATAGATCCCTCCCTCCTTGTTCTTCTGTACCCAGCTTTCTCGGTCCCCTTCGTCGGGTCGCTCACTCCGTCTCTTTCTCTATGGGTGATACATGAAAGCTCTGCGGGTCTGCGCTGTTGATGGCGGCTCCGCTTGATTATGCGCCTCGTGATGGGCAAACACAGCCCCGAAAAGGGTTTTCTGTGTCGTGTCTATCGCGGCTGGATTTTCACTCCTTTGCACTCGCATGCGACCATCGCCATTGTCGTCAATGCGGCCGTGTCGTACGTGTGCATGCATACGGATCGCGCGCGCATGCCGGCAAACCTCTCACATGGCGATGATTTGTGGCCATACTTTTCGCCAAACACGTCCTTGCTCCCAACAAACAGACGAAACCAAAGTGCACAAAACACGTCGTCCGCGCCAGGGACGCATGGGAGTTGCGGCGAGCAAATGTCGCAGACACGTCAAAACTTTTCGTAAAAATTTGCTGATATACCCTAACCCAGTTCCAAGAGTGCACATATTTCCTTGTCATCTCCAAGCAGAGGCATATTTATTATGGTCTCATTTTGATCACCACTTTATTGTTATGATACCTTTATAGGTATCTGATGGCAACTCCGAGATGGTCCTGGAGCCCTTTGGTAAGTAAGTCTCCAACCTTTGATGCCCTTTCTGACAGGTCCTAGTTCGGGACTCCCGAATCCCTCTAAAGAGTCTTATTGACAAGTTGGGACAAATGAGAATTTTTGATGACCATTCAACTCTAGAAAGAACATCAAGTTCCTGAGGTCCTGACTGTTTACAAACTGTTTAGTAGCCGAATTGTTCGCGCGGAATTAATCGGGATGCGTACTTAACTTGGTAAATTATGCGCGCTTCCTCCTAGCGCCCCAACAAACTCTATATCCTACACGCTGGGACAGAACTTTCTCTTTTGCATTTCCACTGCCATCATCACAACCACCACAACCCACAACCAAATACAAACGTAGGGCTGTGTGCGAATTTCCTTCACGTTCCTCCTGCGTTACTTCCCTTTTGTTGTCTCCCATTCAGCTATCCACCATCTCGACCTGACTTTTGACTCACCATGTCCTCATCTCTAGAAGATTTGACTTTCTCTTTTGGACAGCAAAAAAAAACACTCTGGTTGTGTTTGCTGAAATTCGTTGGACCTATTTGGGCTATTCATAGATGAAATTGTAGCAATGGTTTGAAAGCTTAGGGTGTACCTGGAGCGATTTTGGAAAGTTTTTGGAATTGTGCAAATGCCCAAGAAATCCAAAACGGAGCAATTCGGAGTGAAAGTCACAAGCGTGCAGAGCGATAGAACCATAGATGGCCTTGAGGTACTTTGTAGTGGTACATTTTCGAATAAGATGATTTATGACCATTGCGCCAAAAACGGTCCAAGATCAATGGCACATTGCGCAAATGCGGCTCATACCATCCATTATGACTTTCCATTATGTATTTACATAATGTGGAACGGCGATCAAATAAATATAATTACGTACTAATAATATGCTATAAACGAGGCATAAATCATTTTGATGGTATGGTCTCCACAAGAGAATCCTCGAGTTAAAAATTGCTCTTGAACTTGTTCTTCTTCACGTGCACGGATCGTATTTATGATCAGACTTGTGTTCCTGAGAAGGAATTTCTCACTCCCTAGGTTGAAGTTGGTCCTGGGGAAGGTCGGATTTGGTGGAATTGCCCACAGGAGACAAATCGAACATTAAACACCTCCCGGCATCGCAAACAAGCAATTCTTTCTTATAGCCCACATAAACCAACCGGAGGAAGCGAGGAAGTGTGTGAGCTCGTTACCCAAGTGAAACCAAACATAAACCATGATGGTCCCAAATCGCGGTGCGGCGGTGGATTTGGCCGAAGCGCACCCAATCGTTCCGACCATAATCCGTCACATAAATACCACAAATGGTCGCAATCAATTTGGACCATTGTTTTACAACCACCCAGCATGACCCAGCTATCACTACACAATGATTCCATCAATCACAGACCACAATGACCACACCATCAACGATAACAACAAATGACTCAAGCCTGGGAAGATTGGGTTTTGGGTTCTTGGACAGCTTACCAGTTGGTTGGTCGGCGAGGCGATTTCAGCGTCGTGTAGTCGATTGAACTGAATTTAAACAACAGTCCCAAACTAAAACAAACACCCGAACGTGCTGGTGTTCAGAGCACCATGCCGGATGGGACGGCCGGCCCCGGGAACGAAACAACAACAAAACACCGCACGCAAATAAATAAACAACGGCGCGATTACTCAGCGCGTGCAATGATGAACTTGTCCCGAGCCCCGATCCAGTCCCATATCACCATCCCGAACCACAACACCATCAACAACGACAACAACTACCGGCCCAGTGAGGGTTATGGGTCATGTGCGCTGCTTGTATCACCGCTCGCGTTCCGAAGACGTCCGCGCCGAAGAAGTAAGAACGAAAAATGTGCGGAATGCGCGAAATCGCTTCTTCATACCGCAGTCCTCAGTGGGCACACACGGACCGTACTACCAATTCCCACTGGTGGTTACACAGCAACGATGTCATCGCGTCCTCGCGTGCTGCTTGCAGTCGAGCATTCTGCGAGATTTTCGAACGGAGCACAAACTACTCTCTGGTTTGGATGTTGGGGGCGGCTGGTGTTTGCGTGGCGTCGTCGCGCGAGTTTGCGAACTTACTGGAGAAGCTGACTACTACGCTGGACCACGACGCGCTCGGCATCCCGAATATATATATCTCTCCCTGTTCCAGCGCACACAGGAACGCAGGGAATTGTCGACGGTGGCGGCTGGGCGTCCCGGCCTCCTGCTGCTCCCGATGTATTCGTGCGCGCGTATAATCCCAGCACTTGTGTTGTTCGGCTCTTATGCTCATGCGTCCCTTCGGCGTTGGCGGCGTGCGCGCCTCCCCCGAAACCGTGACGCGGCCTTCCACAGACATTTCGTGCCAATGCGAGTTCACCCGCCACCAACAAAAGACCGAATCCATCACAGATCCCAATTACCACCCCAGGTCTCAGTTTTCAATAATCTCATCTTGCCAAAATTCGAAATTTTTAATTTAAGGTTATTCTAGGTTTACTTTGTTGTTGATGTTTTTTTGGGTGGGCAGAAAGAAATCTTGGATCCCGGAGGTAATATGGACGAGGTGCGAAGGAATCCGTCGTATTGGAATTTAATGTGGCGCTTTTACATAAGAAATTTAGATCCGAAAGCACCTAAAACTGTCAGCATCGATCGTAAAGCTTTCAACTTCGGTTTCGTTTCAGCTCCCCAGCATACTGAAAGGATCTGCCTCGGCGAACTCGACGTTCCGTCTCTCTTCCCGCTTCTTCTTCCTACAGGCTGACTCCCGAATATTTGGGATACACCTCAGGTCCTCGCAGATGTCGATTCCGGAGATCAAACGTAATTTGCAGCATTTAAGCAAGCATTTATCAAAATAGATTTACCCAACAGGTTTTTGGATAAACAATCAAAATTTGGATACCATTTGTTGGTAGACATGGAGTTAATGAGTTCACCTTGTAGTGGTCCAAAAATATCACAAAAATTAGGAAAACAACAGGAAGATTATTAAGTTAAGAGCTTTACCCTCATCCTCCTCGATGGCGAAATATCGGGACGCGAAGGAAAACAATTGGGGACAAAACAACCGAATTTTCTCGAAGCATGAAATTAAACTTCGATGTTTCTTCGGGACAAGTTTGCAAAAAACTTGGGCAACTTTCCTTCCCACTCTGTTGGCCACTCTTTGGCCTCCTCTATCCGGGGTTTTGTTCCCTTTTTCCTGTTGTTCTTTCCACTCGCAAGTTTGTTGTATGCTTTGGAAAAGTTAGGGAATCGTCGAAACTTCCCATCCACCTTTCTCATTTTCCTGCTTAAAATAAAGCAATCCGAATCCGACAAAAGTCTACAAGACGCCCAAGACAAGACGTATAATTAAGTTGCTACGAGTTTATTTCGTCGATTCTGTCGTTGTCTCTATTCTTGTGAGGACCAGTAAACGAAAACAAGGATTTTCTGGCCGGAAACAATAAATTACCAAATTTCCTTCAATTTACTTCCAGGAAAACATCTGATTGTGTAATTATATCATATCAGACTTTCTTCAGTAAATTGGACGTGGTCATCAGCAATATAAAGACATGTGTCAATAATTGGTATATCATGATGTCCCGTTAATATCCTGTTTGAAGTTACACCTTCAGTCAATGAAATTGTACATTTAATAGACCATGAAATTTACACCGGGATTGATAGCTGTAATTTCCTGCCGGGGTTCTTCAGATGTCTGTCACTTTTCTTGCTCACCGCCATCGTTGACGTCAAAGAGAATGGTCCTCCTCTTTGTAGTATGGGGCTTAGGAATGGGTTACAGAGCAGTTCGGCAAATAAGCGAAGCAATGAGCGTTCCCCAACTCTCGAATAAGACACCAACCGAAACCGGAAATAAGGAAAGTTCAGATGCGTGAAATTAGCATTCGTTTTACATACGCTTTGCATGCGCTGGCAGAAGCGAGGTGCGTCGCGCGAAGAGGCAAATGCATTGCCAACAGCCGCATTTGATTTCGTTCACGTTCCGCCGCCGCCGTCGCCGCCGCCGATTTTTCGCTCGCGCGTTTGCCAAACGGACACGGACAGCATGTTGCATGCTGTGGATGCCCTGCATTGGTCGTGCGAACCAGCGCAAAAATGCTCGTACAAGACATCCAGCATGGTTGGCTTGTAAGACACGACTTCCATGTATGTATACCTGCAGCATGTTGATCATGAATTATACAAGAAGGTTGGCGCTTCAACGCAATGCTGCTCGATTTCATCGAGTGACTGCGGAATGAACGATTGCTGGGAAGAGTCGTGCACGAGGCGAGTGGACAACAAAGACGATGTCGATGTCAAATTGCCGCTTTGAAATGACGCCGCAGAGTGCACCAACAGTTTGTCTAACTCCGAAGATGTCTCTATACATCATTTACATCTTCAATCAACAAGAAGTTGGTCTGTATCTGAGATGGTTTAAGACAAATGCAGAATCAACAAAACAATGCGAATAGACCATTGAAGACATGGACACATGAAGACACCTGGAAAAGGTGGCATTTCACAAAGGAATTCTCGTGCTATAGGAGTTTTCACTGTGTAGCATCTCTGGATGCAATTTCTTTGAATTAAGGAACACTCCACCATTTCGGCGTGCCCTCACTCATGTGAAAACCGAAGTCGGATTTAAAATCGGATCAGTTTCACATTTTCATGATTTTTACCTCAGCATTGACTAACTTACATAATATGCTTATTTTAGGCGATGAATGATAAATAACTTGTTAATTCTCGTTTTATAGACTAGATGCCTCTTGCGCTAGGAGTTTTACCCTGTAGTATCTCTGGGTTGAAATTTTCAGAAATAAGGAACCTTCCACGATTTCGGCATGCCCTTACTCATGTGAAAACCGAAGTCAGATTTAAAATCGGATCAGTTTCACATTTTCATGATTTTCACCTCAGCATTGATTAACTCACATAACATATGCTTATTTTAGGCGATGAATGATAAATAACTTGTTAATTCTCGTTTTATAGACTAGATGCCTCTTGCGCTAGGAGTTTTACCCTGTAGTATCTCTGGGTTGAAATTTTCAGAAA
>JARJDZ010001147.1:0-10767 GCA_030264555.1 Aleochara sp. GC000083
TGTCATTTCCATGTATCTCCTTACGGATATACTATCCTTTAGATATATCCTACATTATGCATCATAGGATGCTTCGAACGATAACAAATTAACATTTTAACGACGCACATTGCAACAATATGATCCATATGCATGTTGATGCATCGCATCAAGCCTCAGCTGGAGATATCGCGTATAATTATAGATAAATCATGCACGTCCAGTCTTTGAATGGAATTATTCGGCAGTCATTGACTGACATTTAACGCCGCAACAATCAACATTGAACACAGTGGACAGAATGCGTTTTATAAATAACAACATACCTCTGGGATTCAGCCTCTCGGGGTTGAACCACGCATCTGAAAAACAAACGCAAAATGAATGTCATTGCGACGACCTTGGACTGAAAGTCAAGTCATTGCAGTTCAAATTGCAGCGTAATTTTCCCATGCAATTCGGGGGGCTTCTTATCACTAGCGCATTAAAATGCAAATTATAAAAATATGATTCAATGCATTAATGCCATGCACAAATGTGGGATAACAATTCAAATGTTGATTCATTGAATGCGAATGCGTCTAGCAATGCGAACGTCTGGAAATGTTTCTAGAACTTTGCTGCTAATGACTGAATGGACTAAGTTTAAAATTGGTATTATCTATGCGTTGCTTATCAGTTCAAATACTGACGATGCATTTGTAGCTGCTGGTTTAAAATTTAACGGCCATTTGTAAGTGTAATGTTGGTCTAATGTATGGGTATAAACAATTGGAATTGGATTTCGCTGGGCAAACAACGCACTTGTTTGCAACTCCCAACAGAAACCTCAATGTTATTGCAAACAAACAATGAGGCAATGTTGTAATAGCTACCAAAGCGTTGAAATGCGCGTGCGTCCTCAAGCACGCTACCTGTACAAAAGTGATTTTGTTGGAAAGGATTACAAAACAACGCGAAACAGCGACAAACACACGAGTTTGCTTTTTTTTCATCCTGTAGTGTTAATTGCCAAATTATACATTATGTAATAGGCCAGTCAATTGAAACCACTTGAACTTGAATCATCATCGAAATCAACAGATACAGTAGTTGATACCATCAAACATGCGTTACGATTACATGATCGAGTGAGATGATTTTTATGCTCGAGGTTGCACTTTGCCTCACGTGTCAATGTGACACGCAGTAACACGATGCATCTGACTATCAATTACCAGCAGCAACAATTGCACCATGGAGTATTTGACACTGAATGGGCATACAACAATGTCCCTCGTGATTCTCATCGCCCTAAAGGGCTGCAACATACTTGGTGTGAAGAGGACACAGAGGAGACTCCTCTGCATACACTTTCCGGCGTTACCACTCTTCATCTGACACACGGTCGCGCTAGCATCGTGGATGACATCCTCGACGACGGCCTTCGCGTTCTCGGTGGTAGCTTCCATGATGCTTCTTTCTTGGTACTCGCACTTTGCACTTGGCGCGCACACAGAGGGGCAGCTTTTTGGGGCGGCGGAAAAACGGCTGACAGAGTAGGTCAGTCAGACGCGACGTGAAGCGCACACACAATGACGGGGACAAGAGACAAGACCCACCGGTTCAATTCGGCGCTCTCTGGAGTCCGCGCGCGCAAGTCGCTCGCGATGCGATCTGTGATATAATAAATGCAGTCGACGAGTCGCGTTCGCTGTATGTAGCTGGGCAGGCGTCGCTCTATCGACCCGCAGGTTCGCAGTGCCGCCGCCGATGGCCTGGTGAACAACGAGCCGGCCGAGGATGGTGGCGGCCGGCGCGCACCGGTTCCAGAGGTCGTCGGTTGGTCGTCAAACGTTTGCACGTTTTCGCACGCATCCGTATAGTTTGCGCATCTACAGCTCTCGACAGCTCGTCAATGCGATAGGTGTCTTCCTTGGTCCGAGCTTGGAGTGGTCAGCGGTCACGAGCTCGCACTGTTTGTAAACAATGACGAGTGGTAACCAGCCGAACAACGAACGCTCGGTATGAAACGAACAGATCTAATCTGTTCATATACATTATCATTTAACAGTTGTCTGACAATGAGTGGTTAATGTACAACGCTATAGGCTTCAGTAGTTAATTATACATAAGTGTGAGGCCCTCGATGGTTCCCGTTTGCACTTTGTACTATTTGTTCAATTATATAGACCGTTACAATTATTACATCTACTGATATCCCACTAATTATGTACCCAACGAAGGTCGGAAACTAATGAAGGAAAAACCCTAGGGAAAGGATTAATTTCCAATTTTCTGCAACACGAAATTGTGTAAAATATATTAGTAACATTGAAAACCTCAAAAAATCCTTTCATAGATCTTCAAAAATCATTATCCTTAAACAACGATATCAAAAGTGAAATCTACAAACATAGCACGGAGGCTCAATGGTCTAGGGGTATGATTCTCGCTTTGGGTGCGAGAGGTCCCGGGTTCAAATCCCGGTTGAGCCCAACTTTTTTCAACAATTTTTTACTTTTTTTCACTTTCTTATCACATTATACTCCAAAAAGTTATCATTAAAGTTATGTAATAAATTTCAGGTGTTTCCGATCGACTTAACTAGTAATAAACGCTATAAATAGCACGATGACTACACAGAATTCAAAAACACGAACGTGTAAGCACTTCATTTCGTGTTCGCTGGGTATTTTTACAGTCATCATGCCGGATGACTTCATACCACATGTATTTGTACCAGTTATTAATTCATTAGCAAAGTAGCGCATTAGTAAAATAATTAGTTTCACGCCGCAGCAAAGTTAGCACGTACTAAGACCAATGAAGGCGCGTTATTACAAATGGCATGAAGCAGTTTTATCGCGAACCGGCAACATACAGCGCTTATAGGACTTCCTTTCGAGTAAATCGAGTAATCCACGAATAGAATACGCCGTGTAATCTAAGAATAAAGCGTACATGAAGTCGAAAACACATCTCCCAGAACGGAGAACAGAACAGTTATCTGCGCGTTCAATGCACTTTGCATTCACCATCCATTTTGAGTCTTATGTTACAGTACTCTGCTGTTCCAACGATACTAATGTCTTCTGTTGTTGTCTCGAGTTGCCCTGTTTTGTGCTGCGTAAGGCATAAAACGCCTTGCAGCTAATTAAATGCTGATAGGTTGCGGTACGACGAAAAACCGCAAAGTTTCTCGTTATAGAGGATTGTTTACACTCTATGACTTCTTTGGAGTTGGATACTAGCCAATAAGAAGTAAAGTCAGTTAAATTATCCTTATACTTTGCTTTTTAGAGAAAGCAGAAGGATTTTGGTTCACTTTTCTGAGAAGGGGACCATTAACTAATGGCATTTTCACTGTTGAACATAACCTTGAACTGTTATGTGGGTAATGTACATGAACAAAGTTGTTTTCAACATGGAAATGCTGGTCTACTAGCAACTATATGCCAATTTGCTATTTGTCATGGATAAATGGAACCTTGAAATGCATTTCATGCACCCCAATCTTCCGCATTTCAGTCTGCAGAACAAGCAATTGAGCGTGGACATGCGCAATTACAACCTTATCATGTAACACACATTTCCGGTATAGATCTATAGACTTCAGGAACCGGAGGTATCCTGGTCTAGACATAACCTTGAAATGCAACTACTTTCCAATATGAAATGAAGTGCTCAACTAAAGAAATCACCAACTACTAGCATGTGCAGATCAATAAAAAGCCCAACATGTAACTAGAAGCCCCTTGCCGAATGGTGACTTACCCAAGCCCATCTTGCAGAACATCGCCTCAGCCTCGATGAGGTCCTTCTTCACCTCCTTGGTGGGCTGTGGTGGTGCAGCCTCCGGGGTGCGCACCGGTGCAACCTCCTCCACGACATCCTCCACCACCTCCTTACGTGCCTCCACGACCGGCTTGACTGGCTCGGGCTCCAGCACCGGCTCCGGTGTCTTGAACAGCGCCTGCTCCTGTGGAAGATCAAACTTGGCGTCGAACTCGTGCACGTCCTTGAACTGGTCGTACTTGGAAGCCTCCTGCTGGAAGTCATCAGCGTCATGCTTGAACTCATCCTCCGCCTCGCTGTCGGAGTAGTGCTCGAGCACATCATCGTCCGGTTTCTCCGGCTGAGGGCGCTTCTCGGGGGAGAAGCCCTCGGAGTCGAGGAACGTAGCAGTGGCTTCCTTCATGTCGTCGATCTTCTCGTCGGCGAGCTTCGTGGCGGCGGTGGCAGGAGCCGGGGGTGCAAACGAGGACATGTCAGCGAGGAACTTGTCGATCTTAGCATCGGCTTCCTTGCGATCGGGGAAGGCGTCGCCGAACTCGAGCAGATTGGAGTCCATCGTTGCCGTCGTCTTCGGGATGCTGTTGTCTCCGCTGGCGCGCTGCTGTTCGGGGATCGGTGCAGCTGTTCCTGTGGGCACGGATGTGACGGATGCGGCTTCGGCGAGCACTGGATCGAACAGCAGGTCGTCGACGAGTCGCTGGCCGGCTGTGCTTGCCGCGGTCGTGGTGGTGGTGCTGCCACCAAACAGCGGTGTTGATTCCACCCTTTTATCGATTTGCTCCTCGAGTGCCGTTGCTGCCACTGCGGCTGCAGCGGCGACCGTCGTTGCTGTCAGGTCGGCAACTTCACGTGCTTCAGCATGCACGTCAACGAGGAGGTCGTCCTCTTTCGCACTCACCGGCGACTTGGACTCATGGCTCAAATGCTCGAAGTCGTCGATGGAGTCGACCTCTCGCTGTAATTCGCTTACCGGTGGCACCGGCACGTTCGTAATTGTGCCTGCTGCCATTGAGGCGTCTTCACGCAGCGCTCCCAGCAGGTCCATCGTCTCCTGTATACCCTTTCCTTCCATTATTGCACTGTTCCCGTTCCCTGCGTAGCTTCCTAACAACTATAACGACTAAGGCCACTGATCCGCGAGCTCCCTCTCAATGCAGTCACAATTTCGTTGCGTTTTTCGGCTTCGGCGTGCGCGCGTCCAACGTGTTTTAGGTGGGTGGTGCGTAATTGCGTGGAGATGTTACCGAAAATTTTGTATTTTGCTCACCGGCACCGGCACGCGTACTGTCATCTGTCAATTGGATCGCTATGTGCTTCTGCCGTGCTCTACTACTTCAACTGCAAGTTCCCGTTGCCCCATCCGCGCGTTGTATTTACGATTCCTTGTTTGGTGTTCGCTTACTCAGCGCATTCAAGCCGTGAAGAAGCGAAGGTGGGGACGTGATTGCATGAATCGGTTCGGTTCCATTGGACGATTATTTTAATCCGCGTGACTCATTATCAGCCTTCTGGAGTCAGCAATTCGTCATGCATTAACTTAAAGCTACGTGTCGAATTCATTTCCGAGTCAACGGGAAGTTGAAGATTGTGTCGAAATTTAACTCCTACTTCCCTTCGCCGAAATAGAGAGGGCGCTCATAGTCCCTGTAGCTTCCCACTGTTCCCCTTACAAGTTCCCATCATCCTATTAGATTTACCAATCTACTCCAGAAAGTATTGATGTTATCTGTGGTTGTTGCACAACATCATGTTCCAAACTGGTCATCAGTGTAGGAAGCAGAAACGGAAACGCGTCTATAGACTGGTTATAACCAAGGTCATGATGTTTGAGAAGTTGCCTACATGGAATCAACAAATTTCAGTGTGGATGCAGTAGCACGTGACTCGCGTTCAAATTTTTGAAATATCGTTTGAAAATTCATTTCTGTTGTCAGTCCCACACTCAACCCGCAATTTTCATCTCACAGTCGCTATAGGGCATACCTAGGGCCTAACGGTTCGTGGTAGCAGTATCGTAGGGCGTGTATTTCCCTCATTTCTTTCGCTGTTCGCAACGGTAGAACCCCTCCCGCTGCGACATTTCTATGACGCATTCGCCGCATATCAGCAACGAAGCCGAGGTACCACTGGTATAATACTTGCAGGCGAGCATCTGCGCGTATCGAGGAAACACGTTGTGCATTCGTTTCGTCGTGTATCCGCACCGCGCGGAGTAAAATCATTTCCCAAACCGGGGGACGCATGCGTCCATTGCCACTGCCAGTGTCAGGTTAGGAGATTCGAGGGCCCCACTCTTCGGGTCTCACCTTTTTTTTTCGCTCTTGTCGTGCGGCGACATTTAGGTTAGTGGCCCGTCTACCTGTCCGTGCCGCGCGTAGTTACGCGCATGCAAGAGTTGCATATTTTGCGGATGCGTTGCCGGTGAGTGCTGCAATCGTCCGGTGCGGTGGGCCCAGTCTTCTCGGTCTTGATTTCCGGGGACGCGTGCGAAGGACGCTCCGTGTGTGCGAAACGTTGCGGAATGGCCACGCAGAACAACGAACGGGACAATGCGTGCCGACATCGGCACACGAATGGCACGGCCAGCAATCACAAATTGCACTCGGATGACGAGGAGCCGGCCGAGCCCTATAAGGGCTGCTTGGCCAACGGGTACATTGTAAGTAGCTGCACCTTACTTATTGGACTGGACTATGCCAGCCTTGGTTCATTATTCAGTGCACATTTAACATTGTAAAATGTGCGGTCGCACATCAATATTCAAGTGAGGAAGGCGCGTTCCTAGATGGTTCTATTATTTATACTTCTAAATTTAGTTTGTTTGGAAGTAATAACGCACTGGTATGGTTTATGCATTGGCAGGTCCTAATAAGCCTCATGAAGTTTTCTGAAGTGTTTTCTTAATATACTGGGGGTTTATTGAAGCATCATTTTACCAAGGGGGGAATTTGGAAAATGTGACCCTAATTACTCAAAGCTTCCAAAATGTTCAGGGGACTCGTTATATCAAGCCTGCATGAACAAATCATCATTAATTTTTCATCAAGTGCAATTAGGGACAGAGTCAAATGTCAAAATTCTTGAACAATTTGTAATTATAGCATGATTATACCGGTATGTAGCAGCTTGACAAAGGTAATGATTTGTAATTTCAGGAGGAACTTGTACTTTTGTCATTTTGGTGTTTCTCATGTTGATTCTGATGGTTCTGTTTCAGATGGTTAGAATACAGAGTGAGTTAGAGAAGTAAGAAATTAGTTCCAATTGAAGTCCCCTTTAGGGAGACATCGTTTAGGGTCACTTTACATTTTCCAAGAATTCTTGCACGAAACATATTCATGCACATTCTTTGAAATGAGAAAAACTAGACCTGAAAATTACCCTCATGTGTTGTGATGCTTGAATGTGCAGCAATCTGGGGACAGTATCAAATTTCTTAAATATGCTTGAAGTATTTTTCCACAAGGTTTCAATGGGGAATCTCATTGGAATGATAATGAGCCTTAAATTGTGGAGAAAACACTTCAAAGCTTGTAATTATGATTTGGGAAAATTTTGAAAGGCAGTAGCTTACAAGAGAAAGTTTTGCTGTCCTATTTGCAAGCTACTAAATAGTTTTCTGGAGTCGTTTTCTTGTTAGATACTTTGAAATTATTAGGCTGTTACTTCTTAAAGTGAGAAGGCCTTGGTGGAGATTTTGAAAAATTTGGAAACAAAGGGGTTGACAATCTTGTAGCAATATGGGTCCAATGTTACCCTGTTAAGAAGTTGGGCTTTGCCAGCTGGTTTTAACAAAATTGGCAAGGATGCTCTAGATTGCAACCTCTGAACGTAGAAATGTTCCTCTATCTTATTGTAAAATTTCTCAGAAATCTGATTAGAATTGATATTCCTATCAGGTTCACTTTAGGTTTGGTAGGAAAATGCTTCAAAACGGAAACAAAGCTACTGTTTTCTAAAAGTTTAAAATGTTGAAGGTATCCAGATTTGTAGTACTCCAGAGGGGCCATCATTTATCAAAGAGGATCCAAAATATTTCTGATGCAACAAGTCCAGTTTAGGAAAAAAAGTTTTGATTTACTCAGCGAAAAACAATAGATTCTTTTTGTGGGTCTATTACTTTCGAATGTTCCTCTAGTATGAAAATTATCAAAATATCGTACAAGTAGTACCCTAATGTCCAACAATATAAAAATTGGAATGCTAACAGAAAATATCTTCCGATTTGAATTCTTCATTGAAGCAGAAACCTCAAGCAGTATTTTGAGGAACTTTAACGTTACCTGGAGATATTTTCTGTATTCCAACCAAAATGTATGTTTTGATATGTGAACCAATTCAAACATCCTTGATATTCTGTATGGTTTTGTGTACTTGGGTAAATGCTACAGTCAACATATTTGTTGTTTTTCAGCCAATTATGGCATATGTCCGCTTGTATATCTCCAGGGTGATGATCCCTGTTCCAGAACTCCACAGGGTGTATCCAATTTTTTGTGCTAATGTATGAAAAGCACGCAAGCTTCTAATTAAACGAAATTTCGCATAATCACTTGAGCTTCAGTTAATTAACTGCAAACTGCATACAAGGTTAATTATGGAAGTATGAATTACGGTCGAAAATGTGAGGAAAATAAGGTGGCATTTTTTGGGACAACGACCGTTTGAGTACCACTGACATGTAAATAGCCGCTTTCGACCGGGATGAACTTTCCTTGTTGTTCGAATCGTGTATTCGTTCGCACCTACACGTGGCCTTTCATTATATCCTGCCCTCAAACACCAATATTGACTTCACATTTTCGTACCGAAATTGATACCAGCTCAGTGTTCCAATGAAACAACCCTCCCGGGAAAATGTCAATCAATGCCCCGCTTCGAGAAAATTACTATTATCTATAACTTATCGGTGGATATAATTCAAAATCAATTTTCTCATCGCTAGAGGGAATTCATTGCTGCTAACGCATTTGTACAATTACAATGATACTTCTTCATTGTGGACTCATTAATCATGTGTTGGAAAAGAGTAATCGCTCGTAGCGTAAATGTTAAATTATCTGATATGTTGGAAGTGGGTGCGGACGCGTGCACTGAAAAAGATATTTTCTACATTGATTAGTCGCTTATCAGTGCTTATCACCGTGGCATTCCACTGGTAAATTTGATAAGAATGACACACGATGATGCTAGTGGTGTCCCTTTTCCGAATACGTAAGCATATTTTGTAATGAAATGATATTGCATATTGCTTAATTGACTCGTTGTTAACGAATTGTTGTGTGGCATACTTTGGTATTAAGTGAGATGATTTGTTGTACAAATATACA
Source organism: Aleochara sp. GC000083 (assembly GCA_030264555.1). NCBI lineage: Eukaryota > Metazoa > Arthropoda > Insecta > Coleoptera > Staphylinidae > Aleochara > Aleochara sp. GC000083. Next base: position 9,087 of record JARJDZ010001147.1, read on the forward strand.
GAGTGCCATGTGGCAATCTCTCCGAGAGGAAATTGATTGACAATGCTCTGATTTCACAAATGCTTCTCGTTCCTTGTTTGATTGACAATGAATTATATCGAAAATTTCATGTGGTCATTGTTACATCTGTTGTTAAATCAATGAAAACCTTTTGTGAAATTGATGAGAAGCATCTGCGATGGAAATTTAATTGATGCGTTAATTTGTTTATATGAATTTTGTCATTTGTTTGCCAACGCTTATTGCGTTAATGTTTGCTTGTGATTTTCTTGAATGAATGTTATAATTTGCAGATTCATGTTAAAAGTTACATAAAAACTACATTTCATCTACATGTAATAATTTAGCTACAACCCTCAAATGAAAAGTGGAACTCTTTAAAGTTGTCATAAGCTTAATAATTGATATGATAATATTGTACTTTGAAATATTACCTGAAGTTTTGTGGTTTTCTAACACTAAACGATTTCACTAGGATTCACAATCTCTCCACAAATTTTTGAGGTTAGGTCTGCCAGATCCAATGTCCAATATTCCCGGGTAAATTTTTACCCTGGTGGGGTGATTCTAATGAAATTGTTACAGTATTCTGCCATCAAAGTAGAATAAACAAATTAAAAATGTTGATTAAATTATGATACTAGAATAATCTTTATATTTCTTGTACAATTTCTAAAATTTTCACATTCAGGATTTCCAATCTCCACGTGTAGCGCCCTCTACCAGCAAAGAAGTGAAGTTTTTTTCAAAATATATTTGAATTTTGAAGAAGTTTTTGAACAATATTAACTCTAATCGGCATTTTTGAGACATCAGACAAACGAATCAATTAAATTAAAAATGCAACAATATAAATATAGACTCAAAAATGTCATGGTCATTCGAGATATGGAAATTGTTTCAACTAATCGGCAAAATTATGCAAATTTAATCGCTAAAAACTTGGAATCAATTGAAATTTATCACGTGTTGATTTTTTCATCACGTACACTTATCACTAACCAAACATCTCATAAATTCCGTTATCAATTAAGATTGGTGGGCAAGTAGTTACGCAATTGAAACACGAGAATGAAATTATTTAATGAATTGTGATCATTTGGTTTTTGTTTGCGCAATCCGTGCATGATGAGAGTACGACGAATGTGACTAATTCTCTGAAACATATTTTGTTATTCGTTTATAATCATATATTATCAGTTGTGGGAATTATTTGGTGTTTTCTGCACCAAACCTACGATATTGTGTTGCTGCTGTAGACACAACATTTATAACAATTTTTCAGTTTCCATCCATGATTGCACAGTTTGCAATTATTGAAATATAATCGCTTGTAGATTTGTCCACCATTAATTCATTTATTACTTGCATTAATTGCTTGCTTATTCGGCAATTTAGTACAATGGTATCACGTTTTAATTGAAATCGATGTAATGGCTTCATGGTAATCGTCAAAAATTTGTAAGCAATGACGGTTACGAATTGATTACTTAATTCATTGTCGAATTGCAGGAAGTTTGTTTTACCTTGTGGGAGTTTAAGTTGGTGGTATTTGTCGAGAAATATTTGGACTGGTTTTAAACAAACACATATTTTGGTTCATTGAATCAACTGACAATGAGTACACACGCCCTCGTTGTCAATTTGCACATTTAAACGCGAACGGAACGCGTTGGCGCAT
>JARJDZ010001148.1:0-10614 GCA_030264555.1 Aleochara sp. GC000083
TTGTTAAACAAATAAATGAATAGAGCTAATAGAGAATTGAATTCCCTTTCGTTTGATACCAAATATGACAAATTTCATTGGTCCCATTCTTTTTTAATAACAATAATTAAATATTTTACCATGCATCATCGCATTACGCAGATGCTGCGTTCATATGGCATTTCAATGTTTGTATTGAACGTTTTTCTTAATGCGTTTAAAATTGGATAATTTGACTAACAAATAAATGAATTCAGCTTATAGGAAATTTAATTTCCTATCATTTGATACCAAATATGACTATTTTCATTGCTCACGTTCTTTTTTTAATTAAATAACGGCATTTTACTATATCTTGTCGACAAAAATACAATCATGATGACCACTCCTTTTATTTTGGCGATATATTGAGGCATTTGGTAAAAATCACGATGAGGTATTTAAATGAAATACCTGCGAAAGAAACTTCGATGGGTCTATTCATGTAAAAAGATGTGGCTAGTTATAATATTGTTATAAGTTATACAAAATTGTTTACAATGAATACTCTCAATCGCCCTGCCAAAGAGAGAAATGTATTGTTATAAATATGTAGGCATTATAACTACAATAAAGTTGTAAATAGTGCACTTTTAACACCCTGGGATCGATTGGTTTACATCTTATCCATAAAATGAGGTAATCCGGTTGCATTGCGCCGCTTTGTTAAAATTTCGCAGCCGGTGTCAGTCACGAGCAAAGTGTGCTCGAACTGCGCCGACCACAAACCATCAGCGGTAACAGCAGTCCATTTGTCTGGCCAGGATGCGTCCCTCCAGGTCCCCATAGATATCATCGGTTCGATAGTAAATGAATGGCCAGCCTTCATTATACCAATTGCACGATTCTCTGCAAAAACAATGGTTTAAAGTAATTCTCGAAACATGTATAAAACTTACTAGCATAATGTGGAACATTTGGGGCAGTGTGAAATAATCTATGTATTCCATGGCCACAGTAACTCCTCACCACGGAGTAACCGTGAGCTTGTGCGTGCTTTTGAATCACGTTGCCAATTTCGCGATACTTTTCGCCAGGCTTGACAATATCGATTGCTTTCATGAGACACTCATGGGTGACCTGCACCAAGTCCTTGTGCTTTTGTTCGACATTGCCAACGAAAAACGTTTCATTCAGATCGCCATGAAATCCGCGATGATAAACTGTGATATCCACGTTGCATAAATCGCCGTCTTCTAGAGGTCTTTTGTCCGGTATACCATGGCAAATGACCTGAAATATAAGTTATTATTAGTCCAAATAATAAAAACAATCCCAGAAATTACCTCATTAACAGAAGTACAACATGATTTTGGGAACTCATAATAATTTAAAGGTGATGGATAGCAATCCCTTTCAATACAAGCCTCATGAACAGCTCTATCAATTTCATCTGTTGGAACACCAACATCACATACACTGGCTGCCACATCCAACACCTCTCTGCCCAATTTGCAGGCAACTTTCATCCCTGTAACAATAATAAGTACAAGTAATAGATTTTTATCTTGTTTTGCATGCATCTGAGAAGAGCAATAAAGTTCTGTAGCAAATTAACCAGCCAATAGAATGATACACTTGAAACAAACCTTCGATTTCTTCATCATCAAGAACTTTTATCTGGCTAGAACCTTTGACAGCCTGTTCGGACAATGGATATCCACTTGGATGGTCAGCATAATCTGGACGCATGATTTTCTCGGGCACCAGCCTTTTTTCCGACAACGGAAAAGGACGTAACTTTCCACTAAATGTGTAGTGTGGCCATGGATTGTAGACATTATCATCCTTCTTTCCATCAATGCCCTCACCCTCTGCAAGTATTTTTACATAGTGTTAGTGTTTTAACAAGGTATTACAGTATTAAATGAGCGTACGATAGGGATAATAATAGTTCCAAAAGGAATTTTGCAAATAGCGCACAAACTTGACAATATTTGCCATCTTTTAGGTTAGCCAACAATACCTTGCTCACTTACTAGCTAACGAGTGAATAACTTTGTGACTCTTCCAATTTGCCTTAAAACATTCCTGGGAGCAGAAGAATGAGCCATGAATCCCGAGTTTAATACAGGTTGGGCATTGCAATTTTGCTTCCAAATCACAACCGGACGATGCACATGTGCCGAGGGATGCCATCTTTAGCAATTCTTGCACTTGAACCGGGAAGCAAGTGCAGTAATGAAATTTATAGAAGAATAAGGGTTATGTAACACGTAACGCGAATAAAAAATTAACGCAAATATTTCTAGAAATAATTGGAATTTAGTGCATTGATCAAAAATGCATTAAATCGAAATTTATTCATGCAAATAAAATTTATGTAATAAATCTTTCACTGGGTTTGGAACACCCTATAAATAATACATTTGGCAACCGTGGAAAGAGACCGTCAAGGCAGGGGGAGTAAAGTTGGTCTTTACTCCCTATATACTTTCCCGGTATTGGGCGGGTTATAAGTGTTAAGGAACACTATTTGAGTAATCAAAATTGTTTTAGTGATTATTTTTAAATATTAAATATTGTAAAATAATAACGCTAAAATATTCAACATATTACTATTAAGTAAATGAAGTAATTTGATTCATTTTATAGAAATTTAGTTTTGTCATTCGTGTTAAGGAAAGAGACTTTACCCAGGAAGTTTGTTTTTGCTGAAGTATTTGCTTTCTGAAAGATTTTAAAGTAGACTCAATAAAGAAGGCGTTTTATGTTGATTAGAATTACTAGAGATATTGATAACAATGGGAAGAGGTAATAAATTCACTCAATATTGCAATATAATAATATAAGGCTTTCAGAAAGACCCTCAAGAAAAGGTAATGAAGATGATGTTACTGAAGAATTTTCGGTTGAAAAGATTCTTGATAAGAGAATTGTGAATGGAAAGGTTGAATATTTACTGAAATGGAGAAATTATTCAGAGTAAGAAAGCTGCATCTGTTTTATGGCAATAATTCCAAACAAGATGTTATTATCTTTAGTGAAGACAATACCTGGGAACCAGAAAGTAATTTGGATTGCCCAGAACTAATCCAAGCATTTGAGGAGACACAAAAGAATGCAGAAGACTCAACAATTACGTTTCAAGAAAAAGAAAGTCCAGTTATTGAGGATAACAGGCCAAGAGGTTTCAATCGTGGACTTGAAGCAGAGAGAATAATAGGTGCAACAGATGCATGTGGAGAACTCATGTTTCTCATTATGTTTAAGGATTGCCAGGAAGCAGATTTGGTGCCAGCCTCTGTGGCTAATGTTAGGTGTCCAGAGGTAGTAATTAAATTTTATGAAAACAAGAAACCTTGGTATACAGCAGATACAACATCAGTACCAGTTAGTGAATAAGTTTATGAATTCTCAGTTTCTTTATGTTTACACTGTGTACATGTATAAAATACAGTCTGCCCTTCATCAGCTGATCTAAGTTGGAGTGTTGCATAGGACATTTTCTCATTTCCACATTTAGGACATTTTCTTTCTACAATTGGCCCTTCATCTTCAACTTGATTCTCAATTTTTCTTTGTCTTTCATCTTCATCTTGCTTTGTACATGCTTCAACTGAATTAAATGTAACACAGTATTGTACTTTTGTGTTCCCAAAAACTGAAAATAGGAAAATAAAATATAAATCTTATACTATTAATATATTAATTAACTTTACCATTAACAGGGTATTCTTTGCTGCACATGTAGCATTTTATATTGCCAGTAGCACGTACTAAGGGTAGTATTGATCCACAATCTGCACAAAATCCTGGACTAGTGCTAAATATTGTTTTTGTGGACATTTTAAACTTTATTTGGGATAAAATACCTGAAACATGTGCAGATAGAAACGAGCTTACATGACCTTCAAAATCCGGCAAGGTCAAAGAAATTGTATTTTGTAGTTAGTTTCTATATTTATTGGAATCATCGAAGGATTTCAATTCGTAAGCGTCAAAATTACTTATAGAAATAAACAAATAATATATCATTACAATATAATATGAACTAAATTTTCCAGTATGTTTTTGCAAATTAAACTTTTTTGCTGCGATGTTGGTGGCCTAACACTTAAAATTTCTTCTACAGTAGTGCCTCGAATAATACGGTACGAATGTACGCTGTATTTGAAAATCATTTTATTTTGTTTAATCTTTTATTGTTTGGATATCAGGATTCATCTTCCTCCTTTTTCAAACTATGTTTTCAGTGTACCTCTTTTCAACGTTGTTAGCAAAATATGTGAATAATAAACACTTTGGTTTATTATATTAATCAGTAAACACGGATTAAACTTATGGACATATAATAATAATAGGAAGTTAAGACCGTTTTATACTAAACTTAAGAGAAGATATTATGGGATCTACAAAATTAATAGAAAATCGAATTGTGCGAAAAATTTATTGCAATAATTAACACTGAATTAGCATACCCCAATAATACAGTCATTGATAAAAAAATTTCCAGTATTTCTTCAAAATTTAAATTGCATAACTTTATTTATCAGCCTGCACATGAGCTGATAAATTTTGCACTAATTTACTTTATCAAACTTTTACAATATATACCAATATTTACTGATTTACTTGCTTTAATATCCTAATTATTACATATCTATTTTTCTGCGAATATGGCGATGAATATTCAAGTTTTTCACTGCATTATTCCTTCAAAAAAATTCTTGAATAATTGATACAATATGTGAACCTATATAAACCAAGTAAACATCACATAAGAATTAAAAAGCAAGAAATATGGAAGCTCCTGAATTTTCTCAAGCCTCATCTGAAATTTCAAATTTCTTGATAGAGTACTTAGATTGCATTGCAGACAAGTTAGTTCATGTTTTATAATCGCAGGTGATTTGTACTTTAATTAATTAATTTATAGAAAAGTTATACCAAATGTGAAACCAGGATATCTGGAAGACGTGCTGGAAGAAGAATGTCCTCAAACTGGGGCCAACTTTCCCAAACTTTTTGATGAATTTCAAAACAAATTACTCCCAGGCGTTACGCATTGGAACTCACCGCATTTTCACGCTTATTTCCCTGCGGGAATTTCCTATCCTACAATTTTAAGTGAGTTATTAATCGCGGGTTTAAACATTGTTGATGTTAACTGGGTAAGTTTCACCTTCAAATTACAAAGTAGTATCAAAGTTATTGTTTCTTCTTTAATACACACTAGGAAGCATGTCCTGCAAGTGTGGAACTGGAAAGAATTGTCCTTAATTGGCTCGCGAAGATGATGAAGTTGCCAGAAGAGTTCTTATCAACATCGAAAGGAACCGGATGTGGATGTTTGCAGGTAAGTTCCTTCGAATTCAAACTAACCAACTTTTATGATTTAAGTAGTTATGAAGCTAAAAACCACGAATTATGTTCTAGACAACTTCTGGGGAGACAACATTGCTTTCTTTGGTGGCAGCACGCAAACGCGCACTGAAAAAATGGACCCTTCGCAAACCTGATCTGAACGAAGCGGAAATTGCATCGAAACTTGTAGCATACGGTTCAGAACAAGCTCATTTCTCTGTTGAAAGAGCAGGTCTAATTGCAGGCATCCAAATGCGCCTTTTGCCATGTGATAACGAAGGCAGCCTTCGAGGAAACACTCTGGAGGAAGCAATCGAGGAAGATTTGAATCGTGGATTCTTCCCATGCTACCTAGTTGCAACGGTTGGCACGACCACTGTCTGCTCAGTGGACAATGTCGAAGAACTTGGGGAAGTTTGCAAAAAGTTTGGCCTTTGGATGCATATTGATGCAGCCTATGCTGGAGCTGCCTTGGTTTGTTCAGAATTCCGTTATCTTGGTCGAGGTCTCGAATATGCTGAATCCTTTGCGGTTGGTTTGCATAAATGGATGTACATGTCCTACGATGTCGTTGCTTACTGGCTGAAGAATCGCAACTACTTGGAGGACTCTTTAAGCGTCGATCGCATCTATTTGAAACATAAACATTCGGGACAAAGTCGGGATTTCATCAATATGCAAATCGGAACTGGTCGGAAATTCCGCTCCTTGAAGGTGTGGATGGTTCTGAAAACTTTTGGGTTGGATGGGATCCAAGCAATGATACGAAGACACGCGTATCGAATGCGCGACTTGATCGAAAGCGATGAGCGCTTCGAAGTTTTCAATTGCAGATTAGGCGCGCTTGTGTTCATGCTCAAAAAAGGGAATGAAGCGACAAAGAAGTTACGTGAGAGCATCAATAATGCACGTAATATTATGCTTACACCGTGCCAATTTGGTAACAAATATATGATTCGATTTGTTATCAATTATAGCACACAAGAGAAAGATGTTGAGTACGCTTGGCAGGAAATTTTACGATGCACAAATTAGTTTCAAACTAATTGAAATGTGCTATTTGTTTAATATAATCTACTTTCCTAGGTGTTTACTTTCTAACTAACAAAGCTGTTTCCAATTGAAAAGGTTTCTGTAGGATTTATAAAATTTAATATCTTTATTGTAAATTTATCATATATTCTACATTAAATTCCTGACACGTTTACATATTAAAATAACCATTAGAAGATCCAAAAAATTCTTTGCTCACTGTCAGAGTGAACGATGCATTTCCTCTCCAAGTTTTCGCAGATCATTATCGGGGCACATTTGTGATATATTCAGAGGTATTAAAGCGGCCGATTGAACACATCTAGTAAAATAAAATAAAAAATAAATAACAATTTAACATGTTACAAGTTAGCAACAACTCCCATATCAAACATGTTATTCTCCATAACAAGATCATATTCATGTGCATGCAACATTCTTATCAAACCATAGTAAATGCGAAAATATTAACGTTAAATTACTGAGGTAACTTACATAGGTGTACTACTTGAGCAAAGAACTTCAATGCTGCTTTGGCTAGGATTGCTTAAAACTTCAATATCACTTTCGCTTTGTCGCTTCCTATCAAAACGAACTGTTTCATGTAACGATGTAGCTGATCCTAAAACAAAATCAGTTAGAAACAACATAGAATATTTCCAAGCTGCTATTTACCTATACTATCAGGTGATGCAGGCCTTTGTCCAGTCACAATCCCACTGTCTTGTAAGCCAAGCTCAAATAATCTAGGCTGTGTGTTCTGCACAAGTATATTACTGCTGAGAATTCCTTCCAAGCTCGTGTAGCTTGTCTCCATGTCCGACGTTTGTTCGCATCGTTTCAGGTTGCATTCGATGATCGTATTTGCAGTGGTACTTGATTGAAATGATCCATAGGAAGGCACATCTGTTTCATTCGTTTGAACACGTCGTAAAGGAGTGGCTACAACCTCGGTATGGGCCCCCTTTTTACTATTAGATGGGCCTCGTTGTTGCAATGTACTGAGCACACGAAGCTCGCGATTGCTTAAATTGTTCTGGTCCAATTTGAAATTTGCACTAGTTGAATTTGGTAGATATTTACACACTTGTATTCTATAGTCTTTTGCATAGCTAATAGGATTACCAAACAGATATAGTCTGCTCAAATTGTATAAAACACTGAGTACAGAGAGAGAATCAAAATACATTATGCTGTTATTTCTAAGATCAAGTATTTCCAACTTTGTAAGGCTGCTTAAACCATCAATTTGTTCAATGAAGTTGTTGCCCAAAATAAGGGTATGCAGTTTATCACAGATGCTTCCTGAGAATTGTGGCAGTTGCTCAATATTGTTGTATGCCAAGTTTAAATGTGTTAGATTCAATATACAGTTGACATTGTCAATATTTCTTAATATATTATGACTTAGGTCTAAGTATTGCAATATAGGTGTCAACACAAGGCTGTGATCAATGGTATCCAAGCCATTATGAGAAAAAACAGCCTCTTTCAGCTCAGGCCAGTGATCCACATGATTGCCATCACCACCACAATATGCCAATACTTCACTCAAGCTTTGAATGCTTCTCATAAATGTAATGAACTCTACTTGAGAGCGAAGGCTTTCCAGGCCTTTAAGCAACTTGACATTCAGCCATTGTACTTCCAGGAGCTTTAGTTTTGTAAATAGAGAGAGATTTGTGTGTGCTTGGTGGGCACTGTCAATATCATTGAAGATTTTCAGAGCTAAAGTGTTTTTCAGAAAATCATATAGCAGGAGAGCATCACTGTTGTCCCCAGTGTCTGATGTTGTACTTGGCAGGCTTTCATTTAGCTTTTGTAAAAGAGATGTGGACAAAACTAATTTACTTCTTGCATTAAATATATCGTCTCCATCGTTACGGAACAACTTTATTAGATCACTCAAATCTTTACACTGCATAGTGTAATTAGCTTTCACTAAAAATTGCCACAATAGATTAGCAGATCAAACAAAAATACCTTATCAAACCAATTTTAGCAATAATATTTCTACGACTTAGAAACAAAACACTATTAATAATTTAATGACATTGCACTAATCACATACTGTTTGCTAAGTGCGAAACGTACACATTCCAAAAATTTCCTTTTGTCTCTTTATGTATTTTTAACTTGCGTCTTTCATCTCGACTGAACCAATCAGCAATCAGGCAAGGGTACAGTCCCGAAATTGTCAGAGTATCACGACTTTAATTAATTAAGCCAGATACTCTATCACTGATTAAGTACAGTTTAATGCAATTCTTGTAATTAGCACAGTTGTTCTGCGGTATTTTTGCTTCACGTTTTGATATATTGATTGAGCACATCATGATTTAATGTGACATGAATAATGTGTTCAATTGAAATCATCATACCAATATTAATGCAATGGGTTTCTCTTTTCTTCGATGCAAAGTCAACTTGGGGCATAGATGGGATAGACTTGGGAATTCAATCAGATGATAATATTTTAACTGGCAGGTGAATCCATGGGTGAGTGATCCGTTTATAACAGTTCAGGCATGGCTAGCACAACTTTGCATGATACAACATGAGGGTAAACTCAAAATAGTAACAATTCATTTCTGTAGATTAAATATGTGAGCAGTTAACTCATTATTTTTATTGTTACTGAAATATTGTTAGAGCAATATGTTATTTTTATTGGACAAATATTTCATTATTGATATTGTCACAGATGGAATCATTGTTTAAACATTCAGCATCAGCTTTATATAGTATCATGTAAAGTATTAACCATTACCATCCATCTTTATATATGTGGTGTGGCCTTTAACAATTTGTAGCTGTTGTGTCTTCTATTGAACCTGTTCTTGCTTGTTTATTTTTATCCTTAATATTAAATTAATAATTCAATTCTTCAGATTTCTTCATCTTTTCTGTACTTTGTTTTTAAAACAACTTTCAAACCGCGGGAGTAAAGTAGGTACTTTATTCCCTCCACGTATTGTCGGTCCATTTAGAGTTGGGTTTTATTACCACTACCTACAGCGGGAGTAAAGTGACAATTTACTCCCTCGGTTAATTAATTCATTTCTTCCCAACCACGCCATTTTTTGCATTTTACACTGTTTCTGTTAACAGTCTAAGCTTTAAACGTTGTAGCTGATCAAATATCACATAATTTGTTTAAATAACCTTCACTAAATGTTTGAAGAAATAGTGCATCTGTGTTGTTTCTCTCTAAGTAGTTAATGAACATTTCACTTCTATAAATGTGTTTAATTTTGAGCAATTTCATTCACATAAAATTGGTTGACTATAGGCTTGGTACTGATTTCTGGACAATTATTTCCACATAAAATGAGCAAAGACTAAAATCTTCATACTGATTTTCGCTAATTTTGCCGACATAAAATTAATCTCGGTATTGATTTTTTGACAATTTTACCTAGATAAAATAGGCAAAGGACTATGGTCTTGGTCTGATTTCCAGGTAATTATACCTACTTAAAATGAACAAAATAAGGTATGTTGAAACATATGATGAGTATAAGAGGAGCACAATGTGTGAATGATCTAGTAAGAAATTCACAACAAAGCATTCATCCAACACAAAATCATGCAACATCTACAGTTCATTTCTTTGAAGGCAATGGGTGAAGTAGCAATGGATGGATTGAAAACCTATCATGCTATTTCTGTCTTCAATATAGTCCAATGGTACTGGTTAATCATTCCTCTAAATGTGATATGATAGTTTGACAAACATCAATACAATACTGGGATTTGTGGTACAGTGGTATGTGTGCAAGTTATTGTTTGAACAGTTTGTACCAATAACTCTTCTTTTTTAATGTTACAGAACCTGCTAGCATGTTGGGGTTTCCATTACATGCTGGAGAAACTGCAAGCTACATATGACATTTTGCATTGGTTTTCATGTGAATTATGCAACAGCTGCCTGCTGGTGTTTAAGGTATTCTATAAATAATTCAATCCTATATACTAAATATGTGATCAAGTAAGTCACTATTTTTATAGTTAGAGGGCCTGCAAGCATGTTGAGATGGGTTTCCATTACATGCTGGAGAAACTGCAAGCTACATAGGACATTTTGCATTGGTTTTCATGTGAATTATGCAACAACTGCCTACTGGTTTATAAGGTATTCTATAAATAATTCAGTCATATATACTCAATATGTGATTAAGTAACTCATCATTTCTGGAGTTACAGGGCCTGCAAGCATGTTGAGATGGGTGTCAATTACATGCTGGAGAAATTGCA
>JARJDZ010001149.1:0-24950 GCA_030264555.1 Aleochara sp. GC000083
CCATATCAACAAAGCCAGTCATACGTCTCTTGCACACCAACACAGACTTCAAATATTTTTGTGCAATTACCTTGTTGCCTGCTGCTTTGTTTACGACACCGGCACCTTTGCGGTCGTCGCTGCCCCTCTTCGGACAATTCGTTGAGATATGCCCGCAGGAGTAGCACACCCTGATGTCCGCCTTCGGAGCAAACTTCTCCTTGGCCTTAAATGTCGGACGCTGCTGAGTTGGCCTGGCCTGTTTCGGCGTTGGACGAAACAGCTTCAGCTTCCTCAAGAGTGCAGCTGGGCTATCGTATTGGCCAGCTCTCGCTGCTGCTTGTATTTCTGGGGTGGTACGGAGCACTTGAAGCTCATCGAACTCCGCGCTGCATCGCCCCCAAATAAACACAAGAGCCATTATCACGTAATGCTTACGCATACCTTCTCTATCAATCTAACATGTGTTTATTCTAATATTCCCCTGAATAGTAGAGAGTATAGTTTTTCTTTTTTAGTACACCTTCTCTTTTCCATCTTAATTCTTGTAATGCCGGTATTGCTATGTTTTTCCTTATTATTTCATCTGCTATTTCATCTACTTTTCCTTTCTGAAGAATATGTTCCAGGTGAATATTTTTAATTTGTTTTCTCTTTTTGTATACCTGGTTTTTTATTGATAGTTTTTTTGTGTTTTTAGTCATATCTTCCTATTTTATTATTTTACCATCCTGTTTTGGCGTCTCTTCCTTTCAGCTTTTCCTCTTTTACTCTATTTCTTATATGCTTTGTATTTTCATTTCAATTTTTTCTCTAATGAATAGTTTTATATTTTCTTTCATTAAAGTTCTAGTTCTTTATTACAATATTGTTGCTTTTCTCTCTCTTTTGTTTGTTTTCAATTTCATTTTCCAAGGATTTTACTCTGTCCTTTAGTTATGTTTTACGGTATAAGCGTATCAATTAATTACACATTACGGAAGGTACGGTAGGATGATCCTCTCTGATTGGGACCACACTTATATAGTACGCTGCCAACATCCAAATAATAATCTTCTAACAGGAAGCATCGTTTTAAAGAAGAAACTATTTTTCCTGAGTCTTAATGGGGTGCTTGTTCGGATCGAATTACATGCCTGTTCCATAGAATGGGTTCTTCTTGACCTTGAACTACATTTATAACTGCAAGTTTTATGCGAGAAGGGGTGTCTGCATTGGTATGTTTTTTTCCTGGGCGGTATTCCACCTGAAAGTCATACTCGCTAAGCGCGGATATATAAGTGCTAGTCCTTTGCATAAGGCGTTTTAGGGCTTTGACGTTTGGGCGTGTTTGTCGATGAATTTCCTATAAAAACCCACAAGTCCTAAAAAAGAATGTATTTCTGAAGAAATGACCTCCACCTTTACTTTATCGGGCTTGATGCCTTGTGGGTCTATTACAAATCCTCAGTAATTTACGCATTTTTTCGGGATTTAAAGAAAGATTAGCTTTTTCTAATTTATCAAATACTTTGACTAACCTTCTCAAGTGGTTTTGGACGCTTCCATTAGAGAAACAGATGATGTCATCTAAATATGCGAAACAATAGTCTCCATTAAGTTCACCTAACACCCTGTACTATTAGCTAAACGAAATGGCATGCGTATAAATTTATAATGGCCCCAAGGGACCGAAAAGGCAGTTTTTTCTTGATCATTTGGATGTACTTACTGTGAGTCAAGTGTCATGAAGTAATCTGATCCGAATACTTGATTCACAACTTTAGAGAGGTTTGGAATAGGGAAATAGAATGATGACTTTATTTATGGCCTCGTAATCGATACATAGGCGATACTTTCTTTCTCCTTCTAGAGTAACATTTTTCACAACGGGTGCCGACCATGGTGAACTAGAGGATTTTAGTATGCCTTCCTCCAACATTTTGTTTATTTCTTTTTCGAGTACCTTAAGACGCTAGTGTGGTCCTCGACAATTTTCGAATTACTCATGTGCTGGAAATTTATTATAATTATGGTACATGGATACAGATAATTTCATAACTTTGATTCAAACACCAGATTTATTTGCCTATATGAAACGTGATATTGATCATATCGATACGTCCAATTTTGCCGCAGACAATCATTATAATATGCCTTTAGTCAATAAAGTAGTGCCAGGTAAATTTAAGGATGAATATGGTGGACAGATATTAAATGAGTTTATAGGTTTACGAGCGAAAATGTATGCACATAAAGCACAGGGTATTGAGGACCCCATAAAAAAGGCCAAGGGTGTAAAGGAGTGTGTAGTTCACTTTTTCAAATAATTAAAATTTTCTGTTCGACAACACATTTCTATAAGCTGAACAGCAAAACTGAAAGGCATAAACTGTACACTTTGGAGCAAAATAAAATAAGTTTATCGGCTGATTCTTTATATCCCTTCGTAATTATTTTATGTTAAGTTTAGTTTATGTATGTTTTTGTATTGTGTTGTATATATTAAAAAAGAATTATAAAGATTTTATTGGCTTATATCACAATTACCCTTTCCTCCATTATTCAATTTCCAAAATATGTATTATATTTTCAAAAATAAGAAATCTTCGATCAGATAATGACGAACAGATCAGGACCAGAAAATGAACCGATCAGGATCTGGTAATGAACAGGTATTCAAAAGATCAGGATCAGGTAATAAGAAGACCAGGATCAGGTAGAATTGTAACGGAGCAGAATGGTGGAGGTCTGCTCCTTAAGGTGTGGGGTTCTGTACGCGGGTTTACGCTACACACTTGGGACTACACTCACGTGGACTCCGCTTGATTCCGGCACAACGTTATAATAGAATCACTCCAATAAAATAGTTCATGAATTTCGCATTTAATCGTCTTAATCAGATTTTCAGTCAATTCCGCTAAAAGTAAAGCGGATCTGTTGATTAAGAAACTGTCTATTAGGTTAATCAGATATTTTGGCGAATTTAGGATGGAAAGTTTGAATATGAGAGCCTGATGAGAACCTTTCACGATTACACACGATTACGGACCAGTTACGGCAGAGGTTGGATTGTTTTACTTTGCTTTCAGCAAATGGTGAAGGATGTAATTATGGACTAGGTGGAATTTGTTTGCAGTTTAGGGAGGGTTTGTTACCATTTATAAATAAAAACTCATGAATTATCTAGAGTTATTTGTGGTGAAATCATTAGAGATGTTGTTAAGGGAGCAGTGGCCTGTAGCGCGTACATGTTGTTTAGGTCAAACATGATTATATACAATTTGTTCTTTGAGATGGAGGCGCATGTGTCTAATGTTGTAGGTGTTGATGAAGCGTTGTCTTAATTTCTGAATCAGAATTTGTCTATCCATGATGATATTTTGTTGCGAGTTATGTTCTGATACGTATGTGTCAATGAAGAGATCATGCTTGGATGTTGTGTGACGTGTTTGTTTTGTTGAAGCATTTTATCTTAACGTTGGGGGTGTTCGCATTAGGGTTCATAGGCAGATTTTTGCATTTAGTGCTCCAGGCTTCATGTCCTTCCTCCATGCAAGCTTTGCAAACTGTGGGAAGTTGGCTTTTGCAGCTGCTGGTATGATGTGTGCCTTTGCATTTACTGCATGTTATATTTGAAGTGCATTTCTCAGTCATGTGTGTATATTCGTCACATTTTGCAGATGGTGTTGGTATCAGTAGGGAAGCACGGCTTTCAATTCCAACAAAGTGTTGGTTTGTATATTAGGATATAATTATAGGAAGTGATGCATCCGGTAGTCTTTCTTATCAGGCGCGTGGGTTTCTTGATGGCTTTGATATGATGCATTTGCAGAAGCGGTAAGATATGTTGTTGTCCGATGGTGTTTGCTGATTTCTTCATCCTTGATTTCCCTATCAACGGAGTCAAGAACACATGTATATGGGGACTCTTTATATTCGGAGATTATACTTTTTTGATGAGGTCGTTGAGAAGGTTTATTGTTGAAGGATTACATCATTTTGGCCTATGTTATGTGCGGATTGCATTGGGATTGCAATGTATAGGCCTGATTTGTGAGTTGGTGTTTTGAAATGAAAAATGTTGATATGGCTTTTGGAATTAATGATTTTAATTCTGCTGCGTGTATCCTGGATGTTTTGTTGTGTCTCTGTTGTGTTGGAGATTTGTTGTTGGATGTTGTTGTTGAATATTTGTATGATGATGAAGCGTTAATGGCGTGTGTAGATTTTGATTCATCTGATCTGGCAGAGATTGCTGCTGTGAAGGTTGATATGTGTGTTGTTGGTGTCGTGGGGGAATTGTGTGAGGTGGATTAAGTGAGGTGAATTGTAAGAGTTGTTGCTTAAGGTTTACATTTTCGGAGATGAATCTGAAGTTTAGTTTCTCCAAATTGTCCAGGCATGATCGGATGGATGCAAGAATTTCATCTTGCGCTACTTGTTTTTCGGTGTTTGTACTGGTTCTCCTTTAAACTTTCGCGGTCTGTCGCGTTTTTTTGATTATGACCCACATGACATGGTTCAGACCACGTGGAGTCGTGTTAAGAGAGCTGGTTATTGCTTTCTGTAGATTATTGTTGTATTCTACGGTTAGTATTGACTTATAGAAGTGAAGAAAAAAAAAATTGAAATTTTGCATAAGATAAATTAATTAATTATATTAGTAAATTAGAAAGTACTTATCTTAGTGTTAGTTGAGGGTAAACTTTGTATCAGGGAGATGAAGGTGTGGGAACAGCGAAAGCTGCTTGGAGAGAATTTAATGGTAAATACGTCGAGGGAAAATACAAAGTTTACCCTCAACTAACACTAAGATAAGTACTTTCTAATTTACTAATATAATGAAGAAAAAAAAGGTCTGAAATTACAACCGAAATTGCTCATTAACTGCGAGGAAAAGGAGACTTTACGTGTTCATTGTTCGACCGTTGAGACTGAACTGAATACAAAATATTTTATTAGAAATTTGCCATTTAAGCGCTGTATTTTTAAGCTGTTCACTTAAATTAATACACACATTGAAACAACGTGGAATAATATTTCCAATCGGCCGTTACTGCAATATAATTTTCATTTGTGATTGAAGTCCAAGAATCTGTTGTCAAATTGATATGTGTCGTTTTATCTAACAGATCCGTAACTGTATTTATGATTTCATTATAGCGCTGAGACAATTAGGTATTGCCTATTGTTGAGCGGCACGTTAATTTATAAGATAGTTATCGAAAATTAATTAAATTCCTAACTCTTTGATTGATTGGAAAATGGTTATACATCGTTGTCTTTCATATGTGTTCAGTAATTATTAATTTTCTTCTGCCGCCAGTTATGGGCTTATTAATAAATTAAAAACAGTTACTTGCTGCTTCGAATACATAGACGTTACAGATGAACTACGTGATGTACCTGAATTGGTTGCATTACTTGTAGGCATATAATAGGGTTGAGATTAAGCAAAAACTATTTATTAACTAAATAAAACTATTTATTTTTATATCGCAAAAATATAAAACCTACCCATTGCATTTCGGCTTCCAATCCCAATGAGTAAAGAACGTTATTAACTGAACTAATATTAACAAAGTTAGTTGTTATACTAGGTTAAGAGAGTTACTAACTTAGTGAATTCTAAAATATAAAAGGTAAGAAGTAATTATTAATTATTGTAAATCAACTTATTTATTTTAAATACAATCAGGTTCAAAATGCAGGAGACAAGAATAACATCACGGTAGCAAAGTGAAATTGAAACTAAAATGTAATTAGTGTTTATTTTCCTACAGGGGTGTAACAACTTGCGAAAGCATTTGGCAGCTAAACATCCAACCCTACCTATGGAACGATCTCGGTATGTATCGTCTGCACATACCTCAACTACACCTAAAGCCACAACTTTAATTCTTCCATCCTACATTATGGATTAATCGAAATATTCCCGATTTGTGCATTTGTTTAAACAATATAGTTAAATGAATACAGAAAACCATGCAAAATATTTTTTTTTCAACAAATCATATCTTTGTCACTAATTCTTAGACTTTAAAAATTTGAACGGGGAATTTAGAACTCAAAAGTAGTACCTTAAGGAAAAAAATAGTAGAAGTATGTATCAATTAATGGAATACATAAATTGTACAAACAGCAATAAACTGCAGTTTTCAATCAATGTAGTATGTAACGTCGGGTCACTCGTGCACTTTTAAAATTTCGTTTTATTCTCACTAGTGCAAATCGCACACCAGACCATCGATAATTGGAGGGCTGATAGTTTAGTAGTATACAATTACTTTCAGTATAATTTAGAACTGCTTTTCCTTACGCGTTTCAAACTAGACGGGACAGTTACTTTTGTCAGGGCACAAGTGACCCGACGTTGCACGGTAAGAGTTAAGCATGGGTGCTGTTGTGGCACACAAAATCTCGGTTTATTTGTGATATTTTATTATGATTTCTATGCAGGAAAGATCAGCTTGCTAGAAAGAAGAGAACACTTGTAATAAGACGTTAGAAAAATTATTGAAGAAGAGTAATAGTTAGGTAATGGAGAAAAAATCAGATATTATAAAACATTTCTATGTACTTTTTGAAACAAAAGAAACGAAAGACCCGACGTTGCATGTATGAGGTGCCGAAAATGACGTTGCATGGTAAGGGTTAACATGTACAATGGTTACATCAACCGGTGCACTGCGATGGCAGAAGTAATTAAGTAATGACTACTACATCCAAAAGTAACGACTAGTTACAAGTACTGAAAAGGAACTGAAATCCCATCACTATCGGATATTAAAAGACTGATGGCCGGTTTCACAAACGTTCCTTAAATCATTGATTAGTAAGTAGTACTTAAATTTGACGTTCGTTATATATTCGGCCAATAGGAGTTAAGGAATTGCAATTAATCAACGTTTCTGAAACACAATTGTAACATTTAATCAATGATTAGCTACTTTAATCATCATTAAAATTTAAGGTACGTCTGTGAAACCGGGCATGAAACTTTATTCTAATCTGTTTGATTGATCAAAATTATACATTTTACTAGATTGTAGATTCAATTAAAGAATATTGATTCACAATATCAATGTATTGCCATGGCCCAAATAACCCCGGTATAATCCTATGATTTCAGGGTATTAAATCAAGAAAAACCTACACTTCCACCAACTATTTTTACTATTGTAATTGAAGATTGACTTGCCCATCCAAAACACAGCAGTTACCACATCTACCAGATTTAGTGAAAATTAATTGACAAGAAAGTTTGCACAGAAGCTACAGCACAGTTGGGCAGTAAATTACATAATGCAAAAGCAATTTCCTTTACAAATATCATAGCTGTAACAAAAGGAACCAAAGAAAATTATTATTATTCAACTAAACTTCAACCTGCTTCTTATTGTTGGAGTGTTGAGAAGCATCTAGCATTTGTAATTTTAACCATTTCTGCTTGCCAATATTGTCAATACTAGTGATTATTTCAGTTTTTCATGCTCCTGGAGCTGTTCTTGGATGCATATATCAAATGCATGAAGATTTGTTTCAACTCAAATTCGATCCTATTGACTTATACTTATGAATGAAAGCAGAATACAGAATATTAATTCTTACCTTATTATTTAGTAATATCAAATAACTATTGATTAGAGAACTTGGGAATGCATGTAGATGCATTTGGAGATGTTTCAGGAATACCACTAATGCCACCAGCTGACAGAAAGTTAAAGGAAATTATAATTGATGTAAGAAAAACACATTTTGTATTTCTGTTTTTGTCTGTTTCAATCATTTGGTGATTTTTTTCGGGCCGTCCACCTTATTGCCATACGCCGTATGGTGAAATAGTAGCAGGAAAAGATAGGGTTGAAGCCGAAATGAACAAAAACATAGGAGTACAAGCAAGTGGAAGAATACTCAATATATATAATAATGTATGGACTGAAGAAAAGATACCAAAGGGCTGGAAAGAGGCGGTAATAGTACCGATATACATACGTTCATACGATATTCAATATAAACAAAAGACTGATGAATACAATAGGAAAAACTATAGATGATGTACAGAGTGGATTCAGCCAAGGGAAAGCCACCATATATTTACATTGAAGCAACTGATAGAAAAAAGGGAAGGAAGGAACAAGAACATTTATTTAGGCTTTGTTGATTTAGAACAGGTATTGGAATATTGGGGGGTAGATGGAAATACAATGAGAATTATAAAAGAAATATATTACATATTATCGTAAAAGGGTGACGGATTTGCTTTCATTCTTTGGCAAAGGATATGAGTCAGTTTTCTGTACTAATGCACGACGTTCAGGCATTGATTGTTTCTTTCCAGAAACTTTTTTTCGGTCCTTCGTGCCTCTAAAGTCAACCTGCCAATGACTATCTTCACCTTACGCGAACTTTTTAGTAGCTTCCTCTTCCATCATTTCACACGCTTTATGAATATTTTCGTTTAGATGAGTTTTTAAAGACGAAAATAATTCCTTTCGGGTGAACGATACTTCAGTTCCACGACCTAAAAGCAACCGAATACATGTTATTACCAGATGTTACTAATTTTGACGTATTTATATTTTTAATTGTATTATATTTCGTTTGTAGTTACGTTCAGGAGAAGAATCCATTTTTGGACACATATATATATACAGGCTGTCTCAGCTATCGTGTCCACCCCCTTTATCTCCTTCATTTTTCAGAATTTCTGTATATATGTTAATTTTTCGACGCACAGCTAACTTTCAAAACACGCTTGATATTCGAGACCTTCGAGGAGAATATTGAACTATTCACCTTTAAAGTAGCTTCCGAGGGGCTGTGAATACCCCCTCTGCCACAAGGCATACCAGGAAGTAAAGGGAGAGTTTCGGAATATTTTCCGACAAATAACGTACCTGTACCACAATTTTAATTTTTCGACTTTTGTCCTTTTCTCGACGAAAAATTTTCGGACCATTGTGAGTCGCCGAGGTATCGCGGTCGCAGTTTTCATCTCAGTACGTTAACGCCAGGTTCGAGATGGTAGAAGGAGCTTTTGCAACGGCCATCCGGGAGCTGGCAAGCAAAAGGTGAGGGACAGTAGGGCCCGAGGTTTTGAGCAATGGGATTCGTCCTTCCGGCCTCGTTTGCGACGTCCAAGGACACGTTCGCGTGGTCGTTCCCGGGATGATGACGACATATGTTTTTATCACTACATGTTAGAGGTGATCCGTAGAGTGCAAATCGCCTTGCAGTTTCTTCAAATGGTCGGAAAACGACCAGGTCCGTCGTTAATGGCGATCGACGACATCCGCCCGACAATGCGTCCTCTATTTATTTACGACTCCGCAAATAGAATAGATGTTTTAATAAACATGGGCGCAGTCTTGCGCGTCATCCCATCTACAGCGTTGTCTAGGTCAGTAGTCGCCAAATTTTTTTGGTCCCGTACCCCCTAAAGCAGAGATTAAATAACAATAAATGACATTAAATATTGACGTACATATTCATCATAGCGTACCCATTGAATCATCTCGCGTACCTCACAATTGGGGGGTTGCGAAAGGGGTCCGGGTACGAGCTATCGGCAGCCAACGGAACGACGATTGCGACGTTGGGGACGAAGAATTCCACCGTCGACCTGGGTTTGAGACACAGCTTCTCATGGAGGTTCGTGGAGGGGCTGCGCTTGGTCAGCCACCTCGGGTCCACTTGAATCGGGGCAGTTCTGTGCTTCCTGTCCAAGGCGCTGAAATGTGTGAGCGGGTGGCAACAGGCATTATCAAGGTTGATACGTGTCAAATTATATTGCCTAGTACAATAGATAGCAAAAGAAAGGGGTTAGACATTGGGGTCGGCCGTACCCGTATTAAATACAATATCGGTTGCTTGTAGACGTCCACTCGCAGGTGGACACGTGAGATGGCGAAGAGAGAGAGAGAGAGACGCTTTGATGGCGAATGTAATGGAATGACGCCACATGGGAGCTCCTACCTTAAGGATGACCTTGGCGATTCTCGATGGCTGTCGTTTGGCAGGAGGCCTAACTTGTCAGTGTAGTCAGCGGTCGACGTGCCCGAGGCGAAGCCAGACCCAAGTTGGTACGAGGCGGCGAAACGTGATGAGGCGGCAGGCGATGTGTTGGCGAGCAGATGATCAGTCTTGCGACAACGGCCGCGTGGCGAGGCCACGTTGCGGGACTGGTGACCCTCGTGTTTCGTGCTCGCTGGCCCTCGTAGTTGGTGCTCTCTGGTTTCTCCGAGGACTTGGCCCCGGATGTAACGGATGCAACAACGGTACTAGACTCCGCTGACTCGTTCGGCCGGACTTGTGGCTCTACCTCGAGGTTTCTCCGACTTTACACTCGCTTGACCCAGCAGGACCTATTCGTTTCTCTTCCAGTACCTCAGTGCCCGACCTGGCGTGCGCGGCTTCGCATCTCTCCTCGGAATTCGTTATCACCTGCGTGAAATCGGGCGCAACCACAAAGAGCATAGGAACCCCGCTTAACTACTCGCGAACATGGCGCAACGGTCAGGTACAAAATTATCTTATCTTAGTTATCTTAGGGTTGCCTAAGGTAGAGTCCATGGTATGCATAAAATGCTTGTGTACTGCTGCGGAGATATTATAGCACAGCAAAAGTGGAACGTTACAATAGGAGCAGACTTCCTGGACTGGCTTGGTGGTCGATATTAGGAATAGAAGGTTGATGGACCTCATGTCATCCCTCAAAGCGACAGGCGTAATAAGAGTGTTGTGTTGTGAGGTTTGAGAAATGTAATGTGCATCGTTCCAATTAAGTTCAGGCTTTCATGTAACCTGATGATTAATGATAAATAATTATTTTCCAACCCCTCTTGACATTGACATTTTAAATCATTAACTTCATTTGCTACTTCAATTGTCGATATTTTGTCACCTTCAATAAATTTTATTACATTTAAAAAAGAGCAGCTAGGTTTTGTAGAAACATCAGCCAAATTTTTGAAAAGTCCTTAAAAAATACTTTTCGAAAATTCTAGGACATTTGTCCTGGGATAGTGTATAAATAAAAATAAGAATATATCTTCACAACAATATTTTCCACATCAACGGGTAACAAGTCAGTAGTTGTTTGAATGTGTATTATATGCGCTGCACTCAAATATTGTTTGTACCTCTTCCAGCTTTACTCCGAAATTCGTACTGGTGTTGTCTGCACATGCCATAAATTTTTTGTTTTAAATTATTTTTATTTCGAAAATATCAATAATGGGATAGAAAGGTATTTCAATACTTTGTCCGGGAAAAGAAATGAAATCTAAAATTCTAATTTTGATTCCAGTGTCTGAATCAAAATATCATTAATGGTTGGAAATAATTTTAATTATTTATGAATAGATACGTCAGTATACAAGGATATAAAACTAATTTTCTGTTTTTGTTTAGTTCATTACACACAATTATCTCCGCCTTTGTTCTAGCACGGGTACATTTTTTGTTAAATAGCTTTCTGACAACTTGTGATGTGCAATGCTAAATTCTTTTCTTCATATCCATAAGTGGTTTTTCGAAAGAAATCCAGGATTTTGTAAGATGCCACAGCAGACATCTTTTGTGTTTCCGTGTCTCCAAATGTTTTGAAATGTCATTCTTCATTTTACTATGAAATCGTTTTTAGGTTTTCTAATGAAAGGTAATTCACTTCTTAAATCTTCGTTGAATTTACACCCTCTTTCTTACTCAGTTTGTTAAAAATCGAAAAAGTCAAACCAAATTATATATAATTGTATGTATAGATTCTTAAAGATACATTCAAATTTTTAATTAAATGTGATTACCTAACTGTTCAAAAGGATTGAAGTAAAGTACATATTTGCAAAATTTCTTTTAAAGTTAAAGTCGGTAATATACTTTATTTTACTGGAACGTATAATGTTGCATTTTCCATGCGTGTTTTTAGTGACAAAAATTGAATATTTTTCACTTATAAAATCAGTGACGTTCATTTTTCTACAAGTGGAAAAAATGAATACCTTTTTTTCTACAAGTGGGAGAAATGAATGACATCTCACAAAATAAAGTGCTATTGTTACTAAGGTATCAGGATTTTCAGGTTTGGCAAACATAATCATAATGTGCCAGCTCAAACGAAATTCTGACGATTTAATTGTGAGATTTAAAATGTCATATCAAAAAGTTTGGAAGTAATTTTGGATTTTGTTGCTTCTTGGAACATTGTATCAACTTTTCTCCAGTAAGATAAAATGTCGTATATTACACGTGTTCGAAATGCTATAATAAACTCGTGAAATTTATGTATCGCTCGTGCTATCGCACGCATATGAAAATACATTAATGTTGTATTTTAAGTAGCAGATTTGTAGTATTTATTTGTTTAAACAGTTTTCTAGCATGCAGTACGTACACTTTATGTATCATCTGAGAGTCTCTTAATTCTCTAGGTTCATAATATTTATTTACGCACTAAGAGAATTAAGTGACGCTTTCTTATACCAGCAATTTTCGCCTAAACTGAGGAACCGGTTATGGAGTCCAGAAGCAAGTGTGGAAAATCACAATTTTCGCTACAAAAGGCACTGTTGCTTATGTTGAGATATTTGCCGAAAAATGACTTTTTAATATCATACAGGTTGATGTTATCACACTGTATGCGCTGCACCTAACAATTGCATTGTTATTGTGCTCTATAAATCGCTAACAGAGCACGCTTAAATTTATCATGCTCAGCAATACGAACCAGTTCGCCTTATGGCCCTACCGTAACCACAGACAGTTCAACACGACATTTGTGCATGGCCGTCAGCTCCTCGACAACGTACGTCTCTGCCAGCCGTTTCGGAGTTGCATCGAATTGGTGCAATGCCTCACCCGCTTAAGTTTCTCCTGCATGAACAGGTTTCTGAGATGAGGAATCGATACCTCGAAAACAAAAATAGACTGTTTCGGGCCGGTGTGAACTTGTGGTGTAACTGATGTTCTGTTACAACCGAGTGCCCAGCTCGGATTTTATACCTACCACCGTTCTTGCCAAGAAATTCACGTATAGGGACGCCTTGCCGAATAACAGATTGTTCATGACGTCCGAAGAGCGGTTCACGTTGGATCCAGTGCACGTTGGATCCGGCAAAGCCAGTTGGCATAATGGAACCGCACCTTAATACGGCTCGTTTGATAATCAGATAATGGGAAGCCTCTTAGGAAGTGTAACGGATTTATTCAAATTTTACGGCTGCTAAATAATAGGGTTATTCCGATGAGCTCGAGTGAACGTGTGTGTCCGCTGGACGGCCAAACTGACAATGTTGTATACGTTGCTATGCACCGATGCCAACATCACCCCCTTTTTTAAGAGACACTGGTGACATAATCCCCGAGGTATCCTGGTATGCGCTTAGTCCTCCGAGGTCGCTGTAACCATCCGTTACTTGACGCATTTGGTCCTGGAATTGGAACCGAATCGGTTGGAATCAACCCTGATGCTGCTAAACCTTGGGATGGCCGCGGTACCTCAAATGCCCTGAATAATATCTCTGCAGGTAGTTGGTCTTCCGATACTGAGTCGTCCTGAACGCATCTGACTGGCGTGTATTTTATGGAACCGACCCTCCTGCATGCATGCTTGATAGGTTACCCGCCCCATTTGCTGAATGACCCCTGGCTGATTTATCCCCTGGTTTGTAATTAATCTTCTTCTTTTCGCCAACCTGCGATGGCTTGTCGCTCTCGACTTAACTCTGCCCTTCGTCTTCCGAAGGTTTGAGTAGGTCCAGGGTCGTGCGAATCTTTCTCCCAAATATTATTTCTGCTGTCTATTTGCCTTCCGTTGCGTTTCGGTTGGGTGTAGTGCGATAGCATTGGGGGAACTCTTTAATTTGTTCGCTTGACATTGCACTCTTTCCTCTTCCTATTTTTTTCATAGCCCACTTAATCGTGTCTACGAAATGCTCCACCTCACCGTTTGATTGGTAAGGATGGTAAGGTGGCGTACAAATATGACGTATACCACTGGTATCGCAAAACCTCGAGAATAAATCGCTGGTCAATTGGGTACCATTATCACTTACAATTGTCTCCGGTAAGCCAAAATTAGTAAATAATTCTTTTAGTGCTGACACCGTGAACGGGTACCTTTGGCGGAGCCTTTGCAGCTTCTGCGCAACTGATGCATTGTTTGACAAAATTCTCTATATCTTGCTCTATATTTGGCCAGTATACATAACTCCTTGCGATAGCTTTCATCCTTTCTTAACCTGGGTGCCCCTGATGAAGGCGAATCAACACCTTTGGTAGGAGTGGTTTTGGAATTACCAGCCTATCAACATACATAAGGCAATCCTTTACAATTGAAAGGCCCTCTCTGCGTCTGTATAAGTCTAGTAATCCTAGATCAATCTCTTTCCGATCTAGCCAACCCGATGATGTGTTATCGTAATCGTTAATCGACCATCGATGTGTACGGACGTGCCGCGCGCGTTCCGTGGGCAAAGATGCAAAATTTAAACATGGCAACGAGTACGTGTAGTAAATGTTTTAAAGGATTAAAGCGATCGGACAAAGTGAATAGTATCAAATGTGGAGGTTTGTGTGAAAGAGTATTTCATCTCGTATGTAGTGGCCTTACTGAAAATCAGTTTACATTCGTTACAACGAACCCAAACATTTCTGATCATGTGTAGTGTGCGTCAAAATAATTAAAGGAGGCCTCCTGATGGGAATTGCCAACATGGTACACGATGTGCAAGCACAACGGGAAAACAGCGCCACATTGAAAGAAACGGTGGACGAAATTAAAGATTCAACAAAAGCTGTTGAATCTTCAATAATGCAAGAAGCATACTCTAAAAGAGAAACGTACTCTGATAAAATTAAAAAAGATCCCAATCCTGATTTTGTTATAATCAGACCAAAGGCAGATCAAAAACAGAGTGAAACAAAAAGCGAAATAAAGAAAAAATTTAATCCGGCCAAACTGGAAATTACTGGGATTAAAAATATCAGCAAAGGAGGTGCAGCACTACAATGTAAAAGTAAAAATTCCGAAGCGTAAATTACCTACTCTAAAAGTTGTTGGATTATCGGAAACGATAACCGTCATGGAAATTGAGAAATACATCCGAGAATAGAATGAGGAAGTAACCAAAGAATCATCATTAAAAGTGGTATATGTAAGCCAAAGAGAAAGTAAGCATAGAGACTACTTTGCCCTGATTGAAGTGGATGGGTCATTATATAATAAGTTAATGCAAACATCTTCCTTTCTCAGTTCTATTATGAATTTGCGTGTTGCAAACAAATTCTGCAATCAATCTGAGTGGTTGACTTGATGCATTAATTGCAGTTTGTTTTATTTCCTGGCATTTCGGTTTACCCAACTGTGCTCAAGTTAACTCTGATATGACCGTAATATCCGACGCAGTGTCGAACTGTAGTTGTCAGAACTTTTATGTCTTTTCTATTGTGCCCTGTCGCAATGTGGTAAACTTTAGGAGCAGAAGGCTTTTCGCCTTTTTTGAATGTTTGACGTTACAATAACCTTCTTTATGCCCTATGTTTTTGCAATTCTGACACCTGTGTTTCTTGAATGGGCAGTCCTTCGAGAAATGCATTTGACCACAGAACCAGCATGGTGTGCGAGGTTGTTTTGTACCGTCAAATTTCAACTTTCCTGATTCCTGCTTTGTTGAACTACAGTTGGTTCCAGTTCTTCTGTTGATGCTTGTGCGAAATCGGGTCGACTGATGATGCTGTCAGCGATTTTTAATTTTGTAGCATAGCTGCCTCGCATTTCAAATTTAAGATCCGTTGACATTCTGTCACAAGGTTCTGTAGAGTGAATTCGTCATTCTCTCTGTTTGTTCCTCTTTCGATCATTGAAAGAAGGCTGGTTCTGTTATCCGCTTCATGACTTGATTGGCGTCCACAAACAAAAATTAAGCATTTGAATTGGTTTATTGCAATCTTTCCTATTTGCGAGTCTTCGAAGTGTTTATTTACACGTGTCGCATACGACGAAAAATCTTCTTACCATGCATCGAATGTAATGCCTGTTGTTGGATCGAATTCTGATATTGAATTTCCTAATGATTCCATTCGAAATTCGTCTTCCTGTTTTGGATTTTCAACATATGACATTTTGCTGACAATTTCTGAGAGTAACATCTGCTACGCTGCCATGATTTGTGCTTGCTGTTTCTGTGCCTCCTCCTGTTGATTTTTCATAAAGCTTAAAAGTGTTGCAACCAATTCCTTAGTCTCTACCATAATTAATTATGCCAATATCGTCGTCGCCACTGTTATGAACCTAATACGGCTCGTTTGGTAATCAGATAATGGGAAGACTTTTAGGAAGTGTAACGGATTTATTCAAATTTAACGGCTGCTAAATAAGAGGGTGATTCCGATGAGCTCGAGTGAATGTGTGTGTCTGCTAGGCGGCCAAACTGACAATGTTGTTTACGTTGCTATGCTATGATGCCAACAGGAGTAATTTTCCTTGGTGTCTAGGTCAAATTGGAGGGGGCCTAGGTATTTATAGCCCATCTTGATCTGAGGGATGAAGACGCTGTCCTGTTGAGTATCGCTGGTGGTGTGCCACTTGTCATCGCACTGTCAAAATACCCGCACTTTGCACACGCTGCTTGTCGTGGATGACACGTATTTGGGTCTTGGTTTGTGCATTACACTTGTTGTCATCCATGTAGGCGATAACTCGATGCTATCCTCTGGTGGGTTGGTTGTAATGTGCTTAATGATACCAGCAGTAGTGAGTATGCATATCAAAGAAGAGTCACGTTGCTATACACTACTCGGTACTTTGATTGCTTGGGCAGGTATTGTTTGGTATCGCAACATTTTGATGTTCCGTTTAGTCATCAATCTGGTGCATAGCATCTTGACGTTTTCTGGTACTGGAAGGGCTGCCACGACCTTTTTAGGAACATCGTGACTGATGCTATCGAACGCGTAATCTTACTAGTCTAGACAGCTAGCCCGCATTCCCTACGCTAGACCTTGTCATCTCTAGAAAGTCGTGAGCCAGGTGACACCTGAATTTATTTGAAATATCCTTATTACCATGTTGTGTTAGGCTCTCTCCACTTGCCCCCACCGGTGCTTCCCGTGCTTCGCCCTTGACACACTCTAAGTCAAAGTTGGCAATTTCCGTGAAGCCTCCTTCCAAGCATGTAATGCAGCCCGCCTTCCGGCAGGCCTCCGCCTAGTGCCATGTCTCTAGAGAGTTTCTAAAGGTTTCCCTTCTGTTCATTTAAAACTCACCGTTGTCTGGCCGTGGCCCAGGCATCTACCACATGTATGGAGGCTGCTTAGTAGTTGGAGCGTGCACTTTAACTATCCAATAGATATCCGTTACCTTCTCCACCTCTCTGGTGTGAATGAGAACGGTTGCTGTAGACCAGGGGTTCCTAACCCTATGCCCGCGGGCGCCATGGCGCCCGTTGACCGATTTATGTGTGCCCGCCAACCTTCGGTAGCCATGGAATTTTTTAAGAAGTATCTGCAAAAATTATATGCATCGGTTTTTAATGCAATAGAAAGCTTGCGGCGTTTTTTTTAATTGGATACGACCATAGCGGCGCCCGCCGTCCCACCACTATTTTGAATATGCCTTCTCAGGTATGAAAAGGTTGGGAACGGCTGCTGTAGACAGTCTAGACCAGGGGTTTTCAACCCTATGCCCGCGGGCGCCATTGGCGCCCGTTGACCGATTTATGTGTGCCCGCCGTCTTTCGGTAGCCATGGAATTTTAGCCAAGTATTACTGCAAAAAAATTATACGCATCGGTTTTTAATGCAATAGAAAGCCTGCGGCGTTTTGTTTAATTGCATACGACCACAGTGGCGCCCGCCGTCCCACCACTATTTTGAATATGCGCTCTCAGGTATGAAAAGGTTGGGAACTCCTGGTCTAGACCTTCGCCCTTTCTTGATTTCGATTGGCCGAGTGGAGTCTCCTAGTGTTCCTACGATGGCCGATCTTCCACCCTTATTGACTCGTCGAGGTGTCTAACTTGTATGAGACGCCTATCTCTTAGTACCAGTACGCCCTGCCCTTCTCCCCCCTTCCCAAGTACGGCTCTTATCTTGACCAGCAGTTCCTCCGTGGCTGTATTATCTATAACGGCTATAATATCTATAATAAGGTTCCCATTTTTTGCCTGTCTGGCTGCCCTGATGTTGTTCTGTAGGTCAGCTCCCAGGTTTGCCCTCAGCTTCTTTGCGACCTGTGCGTATTTCGATACTCTGACAGTTACCCACTATTGCCTAATATCTTTTTAGCTTCAGCGCTCCTGTGTCAGTGATTTTGCTCTCAGCCGACTTTGTGCTAAGCACATGTAGAGTGACAAAGGTGCTCCAATATGATATATTTGGTAAATGCTGACCCGTTATATAGCAATCAGAGCATATATCAATCGATGAGCAACTTTACCCATAGCATAATTGAAAATATCAGATCGCCACTCAGTCACACTGCTGCTTCCATACATATTCAGCACGAGCACAAGTTTATGGCATTGCTCCACGTTGGGTGCCAAAGCGTTACCATATCTTATGTTTTTCAGAAAAGTTAGAACGTCTGGTTGTTCCTTGTTGCCGACAACCAAACAACTGACGGATCGTGCTAAATTGGTTTACCCCGTATCAATTCTTTTCTCTTGCGATGAGGACTTCGAGCCTGGAAACGTGATGACTACATTTTCTGGGTTCTGCATGCATGCCTTGATATCACAAAGTATATATCACAAAATAAATCCCGGCGCCTTTACAACAGTGTGCTCACCAACAACATTCAACTACCTTAAAAATAATAACGCTTCAACAGTGATAAATTCGGTGTATATAAAATTAAATGTACCGACCGTAACGCAACGTATTATATATTGGTCAGCCTGTAGATGCATAAGTATGCACATGCAGAACATCTAATTTAAATAATATATAATACATCTAATAAAAAATCCCTTTTACCATAATGGGTGTGGGCATTATCTCCTCCACTTCCTAAGTCCAATTCCAACTTAAATATTTTTCATTATAAACAGCAAACAAGTTTTCTCCATTCTTTCTTATTTTTTTGCTATTAGTATCACGTTTTTAACATTGGTTCCTCTTTTTTCAAAAATTTTCTTTATTTGATGCGAGTCTTGGTCGAGCCACTTCCAACTTGCTTGGATTCTAGCTTTTCATACTTGTCTTACTTGGGTGCACTCTCGAAGTCTGTTTAAGTATCCCCAACTTAATTGTGTTTTTTTTATAAAATCTTCTATTGGCTATTGTAGACTGACACCTCGTATTCTTTGTTTGTCACTTTTTGTAAGTGTCCGAGTTTCGCATCCATAGGTTAACGTTGGTCAATATATGGTTTTAAATATAATTAGTTTTGTTCTTCTTTTTATTTCTTTTATATTTACACATTATTACTGATTTCGTAGTATAATTTTGTTGTGTTTGCTATTCTCTGTTCTAATTTTCCCGTCATGTTATTGTAATCGCCAGGTACTTAAATTTTTTACTTGTTCTATCTGGCTTTGTTCTACATTATATTAAATTGTTCCACTTTTCCGATTAGTGTGACTTGTGTTTTCTCTGTGTTCATTGTCATTCCATAGTTCTGGAGTACATCTTTCCTTCTACATAATCTTTCTTTCAATTCTTTTGGGGAATTTGCCATAACCATTCCGTCAACTGCAAATGCTTCCATATGTATTTGTACTTTCATTACGTTTCTGTATCCAGTAAATTATCGTGCGTTATTCACTTATTTTATGATTTCATCAATATCTATATTAATATAAATGAAGTGCCCAAACTTTGAAATGACATCACGTGAAAACGTACCAATTCTGGTAATTTTTTTTGTTGCATTTGGAAGTATCAGGAGAAGATTTGTGTGACAGAAAATTTTTAGAAAGTCTACTGCAGAATGCAGAAAATCGAAGATTGAATTTTTCATCTCGACTAAGGGGCAACGTCGCGGAGCCCGAAAGCAGCCGACGGCGAACATCTTTTTGAGCAATTCAGCTCTTTCGTTTTAGAACGCGCTAGAAGCAACACGTGCTGTAAACAGTTGAGTACCGAATTAAGTGATCAGGAAAGTGTGAAGTGTGTTTCAAAATGCCAGCAGTGAGACTTGTAAATATTGGTCGACGAAGGCGCAGGGTTAATGCGACACGTAGTCAACGAAACAATAAGCGTTCACAATGATTGGAAGCAAATCAACAAGGGAATATAGATACGATCCTACAATTGATTACGCTGCGGATTTAGCCATCAACTTTGGAACAATGAGCAGTGTGTGTCTTCATTGCAATTTTTTTAAATTTCCAAATGAGCCTCCTGGACTATGTTGTGGAAGCGGCAAAGAGTGATATTACCACAGTTATGCCCGCCACGGGAACAACTAGCTACACTTCTTTTTGGCCAAGATCCTCGATTTAAACATTTCTGGGCGAATATCCACAGTTATAATAGTTGTTTTCAAATAACATCATTTGGAGAAAAAATTGTTCATCAGTCAGGCTTTAACCCCACTTTCAAAGTAAATTAAAGAACTAGACAAAAAAAATGATGTACCCTTAATGTGTTTCAAATGTTGCAGATTCAGGGAGTAATTCATCATCATGCAGGAGCATTGTTACGTACGTTAATGATGATTATAAATTTCTGCAAATTTATTTCCTTGGAAATTCAAGTAATAAAATTAATTTGTGTTGTACCATCAGCCGTGCAACTACTTTTGCAGCAACATAACGAATTGGTGCAATTATTCAAGACTGCATTATAGTCCGTTTTTTTTTTTCGAGATGGAGTAATAAATCAGGGTGGACAAGTCGAAACGGCTTGTGATTGGGTGGTTGGCCTCTTTTAACCAATCACAAACCGTACACGGGTAATTTCTGCAACTTTTTAAAATAATAATAGTGCTACAATGGATAAACAATTAAAGAGTGATTCTTCCAAACGGAAAGCAGTGAGAAAAACGATTGAAGTAAAAAAAGTAATAATTTCAAAGTTTGAAAGTGGGATTCGTGTGACTGACTTAGCGACTCACTATGGAATGGCTAAGCCAACAATATCGTCGAAAATAAAAAATAAAACGTATTAATACAGGCCAATGTAGCGAAAGGGGTGAAAGTTCTTGCCGTAAATAGACCACCTGTTCTTGAACAAGTGGAAAAACTTCTGTTAATTTGAAGGAATTATTTACGAAAAAGCGAAAAGGTTGCAAGATAAACAAGTCACTCCCGGCAAAAGTGGTAGAGAAAATGATGAATTTAAAGCAAGTAGAGGATGGTCCGATAGATTCAAGAAGCGAATTGGAATTCATAGCGTTGTTCGGCACGGGGAGGCTGCTAGTTTAAATAAAGAAGCTGCCGAAAAGTTTGTGCGTGAATTTATTTTTTTGTAGATAATGAGGCCTTTGCTCCTAACCAAGAGGAGAAATCATTGCCAGGGCACAAGCCTATGAAAGACAGGCTTACACTGTTGCTGTGTGCCAATGCAAGTGGAGACCTCAAAATAAAACCCTTATTAGTCTATCATTCAGAAAATCCAAGAATTTTTAAGAAAAACAATGTCATCAAAAGTAGCCTGGGTGTAATGTGGAGGGCTAATTATTAAGCTTGGGTTACAAGACAGTTTTTTACAGAGTGGATGTATGAAGTGTGAAAACGTATTTAGAACAAAAAGAATTACCACTTAAAGCTATTTTGGTACTGGACAATGTTCAAATTAAATAATCAATGTACAGAGCAGAACCTTTATTGTGCATGAGCGGCTACTCTCTATCTACCACAACACCAAAACTTACATTATTATAATTCTTCTATCAACTACAACTTGTCGTAGCAACTGTCTATAATCAATGTTAACTAGATATGTTTTAACAGACAACGCCCCTGCTCACCCTTCAGGTTTGGAGGAAAATCTGACTGGTGAATACAGTTTCATTCAAGTTACATTTTTGCCCCCTAACGTTGTGTTATCCAGCCCATGGACCAGCAGGTCATTTCAAACTTGCATTGAAAGACTTGGAAGGCACTAGCACGGAAGATGTGGAAGTGAATGAAATTGTGTCTCTGGGACAAGCTCTGGGAAATAGACAGTGATGATGTGGACAAATTGATTGAAGATCACCAAAATGAGTTGACAACGGAAGAACTTCAAGAACTGGAAAGTCTTCAGAATAAGAGGAAAACATTTCGACTAAGGAAATTAAAGAGTTGTGTTTCCATTGGGAAAAATTAGAGCAGATTGCCCAAAAATGGCATCCAAACGCAACTGTGACGAATAGGAGCGTAAATTTATTTAATGATAATATGATGGAGCATTTTAGGAGAATTCTAAAAAAAAAAGATTAAAACAATCAACATTAGATAATTTTTTGAATAAAGGGCCAAAAAGGCATAAAATGAAAAATCATCTAACTACTTTAAATAATAAAAATTATGTTAACCAATTATATAAATGTACATTTTTTACTTGTTACTATGTCTAACGCATGAGATTAAATAAAAAGTTTGGAACCGATTAATGCAATTTACATTATATCTTATGGGAAAAAAGAATTCGCCATTCGTACAAATCGCCATTCGAACTGTCTCCTGGAACGATTGTGTACGAATAGCGAAGTTCCACTGTATGTGATTTAGTATTCAGTGATACGTGTAGTGGAGTTCACAAATTATTTACTTGCTCCTTAATTTAAAATGAGTTTACGCCGAAAACTAGTTGTTGCTACCGTATTGTTATTGTCTGAAGAGACCAAAAGAAATAAAAAGAAGTTATGGGAGCGGGATTGAATAGCGAAAAGACAACAAGGCTTCGGATTTTACCAAGAATTATATCGGGAGCATAGGGAAGCATATATCAGTTTGTAATTTTACAACTTTGTTAGAACTGATGGAGCCCATAATTTCATTTACAGCAATTTGTTTCAATTTTATTAATCCGCGTACGTATTTGCTTCAGGTGCTAGTTATAAATCCTTGATGTACCTTTTCAAGATTCCTGTAACAACAATTGCAAAGTTAATACCAGCTGTATGCGATGCAATTTTTACCGTTTAGAATGACACATATTTAAAGATAATTTATTAGGTAAATTTTTGTTACCAAGAATTACATCTGTTCTGTTCTTTTTTGATGCCGGGCACAGAGGAATAAACCATATAAAATTATTTATATGGTTGTGGGTGGCCTGCAAGGGTCGATTTTCAGACGGTGGATTGTTTAATCAGTGCACTCTGGCGAACGCATTAGCACACAACACAATAAATATTCCTCCCGCGCGTTCCCTGACTGAAAATGGTCCACCTGTTCCGTACATAATGAAACCATATCCTTTGAGGAATATGAGTGGCCCATAACGGATATACAATTTTCGGGTTTCAAGAGCCAGGAGAGTAGTAGGGAGAGTTCGCATTTTATTGAAACCCGTACATTTGGACGAGCTAAAAACTACAAAGATTGTTTTGGCAATTCGCGCTCTATGTAACTTCGTTATGACGGAGTCAGATGCAACTTATTCCATGCCAAGGGACTTCGATTACGAAACCGATAGTGGGGAAGTCATTCCGAGGGAATGGCGAAATGACGTGCCTACAAATATAATGTCACTAAATACAACAAACTAGGGAAATCCATCCAGCGAGGCAAAATATATCCAGCGCACCTTCGAGGAATATTTTGTTAGTGCCGAAGGTGATGTTCCTTGGAAATATAGACGGATGTAGTATCCACCTATTATTTCTTGATATATTTAGAAATTGATTTCCAGGAATAAAAACGTTGCACATACTCATTTACCAAAAGAACTTTATTTGACATAACTGTTATATTGTTATGTCCTTGGTTAGTAAAGTCAGTAGAAATAACACTAATCTCAATAAACAATATATTAGTAGATAAACAGTATATTAGTAAAGTTAGT
The DNA here is from genome assembly GCA_030264555.1 of Aleochara sp. GC000083. Classification (NCBI taxonomy): domain Eukaryota; kingdom Metazoa; phylum Arthropoda; class Insecta; order Coleoptera; family Staphylinidae; genus Aleochara; species Aleochara sp. GC000083. Next base: position 23,898 of record JARJDZ010001149.1, read on the forward strand.
TAGTAATGTTACAAAGTTAGGTAGAAGCTCGCGACTGACTCGGTTGCTTGCTCGTGGCAGAGTGCTCGTTGCAGAGAGCTGGCTCGTAATGGAGTTTGCTATGCTTCCGGTTTGCCATGTGCTCTGCATAGGGTGATAGGCAACCCATACAACAATAACGATTACTCGTCCTCCTCTTCCACGTTCACAATTGCGTTTTGAATTAATAATTTCATTTTTTTTGTATTCCTTCCGGTATATAACGCATTGTGATGGCAATGTAATCACCAAATATTTGGTGCCAGTCTGCCGGCGCACTCAAAATCACAGCCGCATTCTCGATGGCCTTTTCCGGGATCGGCTTACGTTTTTTGCGAAAGGAACCCTATGGAGAAGATTCCTAGTCTTCCATCGCCGAGGGCACATCCTATCGTGAAATTAAACACACATTAATTAGACGGAAAACAATAACATGTCGTGGGGTACATAAAATATTTGATGTGGTGGAGCTCGCCTTGGCTGGACAGGTGAGAAATTGCAACTTATTAAAATATGCCCAATGAGGAATAAAACAGTCAGTCGCTCCCTGTCCACTTTTATTGAGCGCTTTTTGCTCAATTCCGCAAGTATTGGCATCTTAGATTATGGAGTTTTGCCGAAATTTCTGTTACTTCGACCTCCATCTTTGTAGCAATTTGTTTCCGGGTGCTTCACATAAATCATATTTTTAGATAATATCTTTATCGTTAATTTTTAATTGTACTCACCGATTATGATAGGCTGGTGAAGCAACATTCCGTAAATCACTATAAATCTATTAGTTCTGTTATTTTCTCTTTGGTCCATACAAAGTTTTTCACTGAACTCATTTTTATTTATAATCGTATGCACTCTTTCAGTTTCACGGAAAATGTACATTACTGCAGAAATGCGGAAATTGCAACTATACAGGCTGCCTCAGCTATCGTGTCCACCCCCTTTATCTTCTTTATTTATCAGAATTTCTTGATGAAATTTGGCACACTTATAGATATTAATCTCTAGTTTTAAAATATTCCCTCAGAAAAACAAAAG
>JARJDZ010001152.1:0-29794 GCA_030264555.1 Aleochara sp. GC000083
ATTTTAAAGGGCATGATTTAAGCTTTCACTTAAACAATCTGTTTTTGCGTGGTAATTATAAAAACAAATTGTATTTCGTATAAACACCCCTGTTGACGTTTTCACTTCTATCGTGTGTACACACCGTGCATTTTTCAGAATTACAACTATTTAAAATATGAAATATTGAGTAAATAGAAAATGGAGCCCTTTTTCTCAATTAAACCCACGTAAAATCCCTTAAAGTACAAGATAGGAAATTTTACAAGTCTTTGAAATTCATTTTACTAGTATTTGGGCGAAGGATTTCGTTTTTTAGTATTAAAACTATATATATATAAAATAAGAAATATTGAACAAAATCGATAATGGACCTATTTTGTCGATTAAACCCATGAAATCCCTTTAGGTACAAATTTTCGTGAAAATCAACCCGAAATTTCTCAAGTCTTCAAAATGCATTATACTGGTACTCGGATGGGAAGATTTCGCATTTTTAGAAATACACTACAACTATTTAAAAAATAAAAGATGTAAACTTTTTTCGCTTAAACCGAGATTACAGGGTGTTTCCCGAAGAGAAACACGAAATTTCAGTAGTCTTCGAAATACAATTTACTTGAACCGAAGGACTTCGGTTTCTTTGAGTTACAATCTAAAAAAAAATATAGATCAAAGAGAAAATATACGTTTTTTGTTTCGATTAAACCCATGTAACTTCTTAAAGCACAAGTTTTCCTAAAAAGCAATATGAAATTTCTCAAATTTTTGAAACACAATCTTAGTTAGAATTGCAACAATTGAAAAAAAGGAATATTGAGCAAATAGGAAATGGATCTTTTTTCTCGAATAAACCTATGTGACGCTTTACAGTACAAGTTTTTCCGAAAATCTATACGAAGGTTCACTAGTCTTCGAAATACAATTAATTAGTCCTTGGACGAAAGATTTCGGGATTTTAGAAATATAACTATAAAAAAAATATTGAGCTATTTGGAAATTAAACTTTTTTTCGATTAAACCTATGTAATCCCCTAAAGTACAAGTTTTCTCGAAAAGCAATAGGAAATTTCACAACACTTCGAAATTCACTGATTTTGATTTTTTAGAATTACAACTATTTAAAAAATGAAATATTGAATAAATTGAAAATTGATCTTTTTTCTCGATTAAACCTATGTAACCCCTTGATATACAAGTTTCCCCGAAAAGCAATCCGAAATTTTAATACCTCCTTGTCATGACGCGTCGCGAATCGATCATTCAATCAATCAAAACACGTCAGAAGAATTTCGGATTTTGTTACCCCTACATTCAGAAAACCCGAAACAGAGACACATTTGAACCAACGAAAATACTTACTTGTTGCTATCACTTGCCGCTTCAACGGCTCGATTGGCGGACCGTGCATTAATTGCGCACCTTGTCATCACATTGGGGGTGGGTTTGCAGCCGTCGCCGGCGTGATGGTGATTGCTGGGCGATTGCGTGGGAGCCGTCGCCGCTTCGAGGCCGCGCGAAAGTTTGAGCATTTCGGCGCCGAACTGACCCAGCGCGGACATGGTGCACGGCGACGGTTCGGACTCCTGGATCCACAGCTCGTGCGTGTCGATGGTCGTCAGCTCGGTGTCGGTGGAGGCGGCCGAGTGGCCCCCATGGTGCTGCGGCGTCGTGGGGCCCCCACGGGGCGCTCGCGTTGCCTTCAACAACTTGCGCCAAGTGCATCGCCGATCTGTAAGCAAATGCAGACGATGGTCATGAGATGGGGTGTCCGGTGAGACCCTGGGTTTGCAAACTGGGTTTGCGAAATGCGCCTCAAACAGGGAGTAATTTTATTTATGGGGGGATAGTTTTTATGAGGCGCAGTGCATTTGAGAGTTTTACGAGGTGTGCAATGAGCGGCACATTTTGAGTCCAGGTTAAGAGGACTCGAATTGGATTTTCATACGGGTTGCATACGTGTTGGGGATTTGCGAATGTCGTGGGAGTGCAATCTGGAATTCTAATTTCTCATGGCCGAATGAGGAAACGGGGAAACGGGATGGATCCATCCAAACTCGTTTCGTCTCGCTGGACGATGAGACTAATACGGAAAATTTCAATTTCCTGGATTTAATTCGAACGTGAAAACTATGAAAATGAGTCATTAATTTTAAAACGCGTTAGCTGGATTGCACGTGATGGGTTCCATCCAATCCACTTCTTGACATGGAGTTTTATTTGATTGAATTTTCTTTTGAAAATTCTTCACTAATAACAAATCCCAACCAACTAACCAAACGAGTTCACCAGGAAATATAAATGGCAAGCTTTTCCATAACTACAAATTTGTACTATAAATGTCATCATCATTTCGAATGTAAATGTACCAGGAACACGACAGACAGTCTTTTAGCGAAACTCTAGGATGAATATATCAAAGCAATGACTACTATAGCGTGCATGGCTTGGAAAGTTTGGCTGGCTCCAAAATGGGATTTAACCCGAAATGTTCATTATACGTTTGTGAAACCGAAAACCCTTACTTTGAATCTACGTATCCATCATATGTATGTGTGGAGATGATTGTATACAAGCATGGATTGCTTGCTTCAAGTGTATGTAGCACATGGATAGTTTTAAAGCCGGGCAACATGGTGGAGGTTTTGGGGTCGCGTGGATGGAAACTTGACGTTTTGTAGATGCGGCTCCTCAAGCCTTCACTTAAATCGCCAGTTGAGTGCGAACTTGACGGCCCCGAATGTATATGTATGTGCATCATATCCGGGAGACATTGTTGGCCGACATTCAAATTTGAAGCTGGATTTGAGGACACATGATGTGGAGCGCAAAAACTGATGCTTCAATGGTGGGCGTGAGGAAGGTGAGGAAGAAGGTTTTATCTAATTACACATAATAGATATCACCTAGGGCTGTCGACGTTGGTCCTCCCATCCAGCCGCTGGACCAGTCGGGTGTGCCCAAATTTTGGCGCTGTTCAGCCAGCAAGCGCACCGTTAATGCGTATGTGAGCAGCATCACGATTAGCGGAATGTAGAAGCAGATAATCGACCCTATAAACTTGTAGAGCGGATCCGGTATTTGACACTCGCCATCGATTAGCACCGAATCGTGGTTCTGTAAGCAGAAATGGGGTAACATGAATATTTTGGTGAAGATCGGGGGTTTCAAATTGAATTCATTGATAGGCTTCAGGCTTCAGGAAATTTGTAGGTCCCCCAAAATTTCGAGAATTGGTAAGATAACAAAAACGTGTGTTAGTGCTGGTATTTTAATGCCCGGTTGCACAAAGCTCCAATCAATGGATAATTAATCAATCAGTGATTAATTTTAATAATAGATTAATAAGAGATTGCGTTGCACAAAACTTTCATATGCTCACTTGATCAGTGATTTTGTGATTAGAGATTAATTATCGGTTGACTTGGCAATGCTGCAAAAATTTGACATTTCTCGTCGTCGAGGGAGTAATAAGACATCATTGACTTCTAGTTGCTATTAAAAATCTTCAATAATATAATATTCAAGCATGAAAGCGGCTTGTAAATAAGTAATAAATTTTTGGTTGAACCGCAAAGAATCTCCTTGTAACAAGTACGTTTATTAATTAATTGCTTTTATTGTCAATTATCTATATAATGACTATTTCCATCAAATTAATTTCTATTTCCTATCTTTGCTGTAGATATAAGTGATATATAACGATGGTGCCCTAAAGGAAAAGGAATAGATTATTGCATAGGATGAAGTCAAGTTTCTGCAAAATGCCATATTTCGGATTCAGCTATAATATGACTGTGGATAGACTATAGACTATTATAACTAGGATGAGCAGTTTCTGTGCATCGAGTAATTCTATGCTTCAGCATCACAAGCAGCTTGGCTGATTTCTCTGAAATATCCTTTCTTCCGCAATGTACGAGTTTAGTCAAATACCCCTACCTCAGAAGGAAGTCAGAAGACATTGTGGAATCACATGAGGGATTCTCTACTATTTACAATCTGCATATGTAGTGTAGTAATTGAGTTTGATTTATTTACATGCTACATGATAATTATATCAATTTGAAAAAGTACACCATTGCATAAAATTGAAAGTGGTATTAAAATTGTTGAAACTGTCCTTCATTTTGAGCTCTCGAGAATTGCCAATTATTTAAGGCAAACTTGTGACTTTATTTTTCTTTCTTTTTAATTTAAGGTACTTCAGATTTAATTATCCCTATCCCAGAGGACCACTTTAAATTATCCATCAGAGTGTCAATTCAATCAAATCTTGTTATAATATCCACAAAAATCAATGCATATTTGGGCTTAATTCGAATTTAATTACCCATGTATGGTGAATTATTTCAATCATTGATTAATCATTAATTACGGGTACATATTTCGTTTGTGCAACGCAAATAATGATAATCCATGATTTTCACTGACATTTATTAACTCCTTGATCAGTGATTAATTACTGATTAATCATTAATTAAAAATCCAAAAACTAGATAATCAATGATTAATCACTGATTAATCATTTATTAACTTTTGTGCAACCGGGCATAAGACTAGAATTATTATGAGATCAATTGGTAAATTAATTCTTTTTTAACAAGTATCCTCAAAGTTTTGAAATAACCGCCAATCAATTTAATCTGACAAAATTTTTGAATGAAATGATTACAGTCAATTTTCCAGACCATATTATATTTTGATTAGTGCTGTCTAAACAAAACATTAATTTGAAAACTACAAATAAGTTTTGATGTATTCTAAGGTATTTTTTTAATTGCGTGTTTAATTTTTCTGTGATCAATTTAAAATCCAAATATGTTTTTCTGCTATTCCCAGTTTTGATTTAATCCGGTCTATGCCCATCAAAGGATATATTTAAAAGGTGAAAAATTACGAAAGGTCAAAAACAATTTACATCAATATCTATCTGTTTCGTCAGAAACTCAATAACTTTTATATTGTTTATGTTTAAAATAACTTTCACTCAAATTAATCAGATATATGTGAAACAAGGATTTGAATCAACTTTTTTATATTATATCTGGAATATTTTACGTTATGTGCGACATTTAACGATCATTTTGATAGTGAAATTTAAATTGTAAAGGACTTTAATTAGAAAACTGCAAATTAACTTTGATATAATTTAACGTTTTTCAAATTACTTGCTTTATTTTCTATGATCAATTTAAATTTTTATTGTTTTTTTTGTCACAATCAGCAAATAGGTTTTCTTTTCTGCGATTTAAAATAATATTTGGAGTAAATTACTATTTTATTGTTTAAATTATATCGTTATCATTCTAGTAATAGCCAAAAGCAATTTGGGATTTATAACAATTTCATGGCAACTTCATCAAAAATTCAATATTTTTTTAATTATACAATTATAAGTTGTTCTGCTATATACGAGGTTTACGCAATAAAGCAAAAATGAAATTTTATACATGCATTTTGAATTTAGAAAATTTACTAATTAACTTAATTTAAGTTTCCCAATTAATAGACATTTTCATTCTTAGTCGGTTGGTCAAATTATTAAAGAAATGAGACAATAATAGAATATTATTGATATGACTTTTTTAAATATTTGATTTTCCTCAAATTATTTTACAAAAATTTGGCAAGTTTTGTTTCATTGAAACCATATTTAAGTTTTGGTATAACAAATTCAAAAAAGTCAGTATAATATTAAATTAAAATATAATTGGATTAATTTTATTAAGATGTGTTTTTGGGTTTAATTATTAAACATTTCTAATTAAGATATTAAATATCCTTTGATCAATATAATTTCAATATTCATTTTAATTTACATTAATGGTATATAAAAAGTCGAAATTCAAATATTAAAAAATACATGGACAATTAAATAAAGCAGAATGTTTTTTGGGCATTAACCAAATTCGAGTATCCCAAATCGAAAATGTAATAACTTTTATTTGTTTGTCGCCATGAAGCAAATAGTCCACTTTTGTCATACGAACTACAATTATTGATATTTCGACAACATTATGATAAATTTATATCATCATTACATTTTCCTTTCAATGTAAAGTAGCAGGTCAAAATTATTGATCGATCAATTGATTAGATTAACAAAAATAAAATATTAAAGATTTAATATTTCTAACGTAATTCTAACTATTTAAAGATATTTTGGCTCATTAGCTGCAGTAAAAAATCATTATTCAGGATTTAAAAGGAATGTTGATGATAATTTGATGATAATTTTTGATTTGTTAATTAAAATATCAATATTTTAAAGTGAAAATTTTAGATGCCAATAAATTTAAAGAAATAATTAAAAATCCAATAAAAGAACTTGTACCTGATCACATTGTTTGAAAATATTATGAACATTTTTGGATACCATGTAAAATTTTGAGGATACATCTAAATTTCGATCAGACTTTTAAACACAAAATGGGGCAAAATGAATTCAGAAAATTGTACCTTGGAATACATTAAGCTCAATGGCAGACTCATCGCGATGCTGAGCAGCCAAACGAAGACAATCTTGAGGGTAACGCGCCGTCGTGATTTGTTCCGGCCGAACTTCATCGGATAGCGCAGCGATAGATATCTATCAACGCTGATCGTACACAGATGCATTATCGATGCGGTGCAGAAGAGCACGTCGAGGCAGATCCATGCGAGGCAGTAGACCGACGGTAATGGAAAATGTCCTGCAACAAGAAAAGAAAATAAATTACACGCAGAATGCGCCGATTGTGTCGTTCGTGACGCAATTACCCTGCTACCATAAATTAAGCGATTCTTTCCGCTTCCGGCTTTGGCATTCAATCCAGATAGCTTTAAATGCCTTGCTGCTTTTACTTTTCATTGATTGCAGAGATGCAATCCGCAACAACGATTGCGACTACGTGCCGAATGTTGTGCATCAACTCAATCAAACGCCGCGCACGATGAATTGATGCGGCGTAATTTAAATGTGCCGCGCGTGATTTATTACTGAGCGACTTCTGGTCTTGATTAATTTTCACTGGGCCGGGGTCGGAGCGACGAGCGTCGAGCTTTTTGTTTTGAGCTGCGAAATGAGATCAAATAAAATAAAATTTCCTTTGTCTGCGCCCGGCCAAAACAAAGCAATTAAGTGTGTTTGGGGGCGTACATTGTTGGCGCGCGCAGCGTTGCTTATTGTTCTGCTTTGTCTCGTGTATCAGCTTGCGCCGTTGCGGCTGCGAAATGAAAATTCCTATTGAATTTGCTACGGGGGAAGAAGTTTGCAGCAACAGCTGAGGAGCAATTGCTTCAGCACTTATAACGCAACGACGACGACGACGGTTCAAAGATTTTTGAAAGATTAATTTCGTGGCAGATGTCGCCTTTCCCAGTTTCGACCCATGCGAACAAATTACTTATTTTTATAGACCTCATTGATGCGCGAAGACTTGCGAAATGAATTTCGGTGGTGTACACTGGGAAAACATCCGTGCTGCTGATAGTAGCAGCAAGAAGAGCAATGAATTAATTAACGGTTGCTCATCTCCGAGTTCAAAGGAACATCTTCATCTTTATGCTAATGTTTGTGGAGATGTGACGCTGGATGGAAAAACATGTAGGTCGAGTGTTTTGGCTCGAAGATGTGTGCGCATACTTGGGGAGCTTTCGGTGAAATATTTGATGATTTCTGCAGAAAGTGGGGGGGTGGTTGTGGGTGACGCGAAGTCAATTTGCTTATGTTGCGGAGGGCGAAAAACGAGTACATGCGAATGAACGAGTACACAATGTCGACAAGTGCGCGCCACTGTAACTTGCACGTAATGTTCTCGAGCAAATCAGATTATAATTCCAAACATTCGCCTTGCTGTCTGTGACGTACGGAATAATTGGCGCAGACTTGAGCTCCACATCCCAGTCCCAGTTTTGCAGCAGCTCTCCGAGTCGATATCATCCAACCCCCCAAGCCTGCTGCCCCCGTAATGTTAGGTTAGCTAACGTGTTATGGGGCATTAGAAATTTACGAAATTCCAAACTAATTGCGTTACTAACGTGTAGCGTTCACGATGACGACGCTTGTTTGCGCCCTGTCCTCCTCCTAGTGCGCTTATCGCGGAAGACTGAGTTGACTTCTTGCAATCCACCCACACATCATCCCATCATCCTTGAATCTACGCTGCGATCCAGTCATCGTCCAGAAGGCTTCCCATTACGTCATCCCCTGACACGACATCCTGGCCGAAGTTGTGCCCTCGCTCGCACATGAATGCTCGTCTAACCGCAACCTGTCGCATGCCTTTGTTCCACCTGATTTTGAAATGTAAGTTAATTGAACGTTTAGCTGTCCTGATGTGTTTTCCATTCCAATTTCGGCCTAGACCGAATATGATTTCAATTAGTAGTCTATGGCTCGAGCGTTTGCGATGCGATGATGCTGGTGGAAATCATCATCTACAGGGTGATCTCAATGTTGAATTTGGGGTGGTGGTAGTTTTGACCTCGAACTCAAGTCGCGCTAATCGAATCGCAGTCGGGGAATATGATACGCGGGACAGCATAGAGAAGAGAAGAGCACATTACGAGTGCATGGAACATTCCAAACATATCCAATGGCACTACACAGCCTAAGATCTCGAATAACACCGAAAGCTGAAAGCTTCAGCTAGTGCCCCATCGCCACGGGCACAATGGGATGGCGGAGGATTAGACCATGGCGAATTGTTTAATTGGACTCGCTGTGATCAGGAAATCCACCGAGTCCGATTGGATTATTCAATCCAGCTCTGTTTTGTTTTCTACTTTTTTTTTGGTCCTTGGCCCTCGACAAAACGATGTGAAAAATTGTTGTTTTCATATAGTTCATCATTTCAAAAAAGCTCAGCAGTATTTTATTAAAACCTCTAATTTATTAGGTTGTATTATATCACCACAATTATTTTCTGCCCTCTTTCCCATTTTATTAAAAATCTCTTTCATACAACAATAAGTAATTATAATTATCAAAATTTACCAATGCTACGATATCTACTTATCACGTTTTCTGTATCCTACAAGCTTTCTCCAATGGACAGATTATTAAAAACATCTTTTAAACCGTCCAAACTTACTACATTTTACAAGTAAGGAATTATCTTCTTTCATGTTTTCCATTTTATGGAATGTGTGTTAAACTGGTCAATCGTGAACACGTCACACTTTTATATGACAATATGTGATTAAATTCAAATTAAATTCAATTCAAGTGTGACTAGAAAATACTTTAGCTTCGATGATATGTTATACAACATCTACCATTCATCTCGAATTTTGTCCTGATGAATTAGCTATCACCTATTCTGTATTCAATTGTGAAACTTTCAATTCTGAAGACTATAGTGAATCAATCTTCTAAATTGTTCGAATTAATTACCTTTTCTAATCTTCTTCATTTTATAAATGTTGAGCACTCAAGCAAAAATCTATCTACAGAATTGTCATATTTGCTCTTCCTTGCAAAACTTTTTGATTTGGTATTCCTTAAATTCTGAAGAGCAAGAAGTCATGCAGGTTGATGAAAATTTCTTCTTAAAATCTTAACAAATCATCTAAATGGATGGAATGAATAAACTGCCAGAAAGATGTAAAAAGGTTATGGATAAGATAGATTATAAATCAGATAGATAGATTAAAAATTTAATTATAACTCAATCTAATAATAAGAATTATTATTATTATTGTAAAAAACGCTCGCCTTTATATTATTGTATATTTATTTTCAATCTCCTTGTTTCGAACAGACACATCAGCGTTTTCTACAATATACTAATTTAAAAAATCTCTGAAATATTACTATTAATATAATGCCTTTTTTAGCTGCAGTTAGGACACTTATCTCAAATTTTTCTTTAGATAGTTTATGAAACTGTTATCCTGAATTGCCATATACTTAATATCAGTCAATTATTATTATGAATGGCAAAAAATTTCCTAGAATTTAATGATTAAAATTAAAATTATTAATAATTAAATGATAAATTGCTGAACTAACATTTCATGATTCGACAAATTTAGTTGGCATTTTGGTTTATATAGGTTTATTTATATTAATCAGGATTTCGCCCATTTAAATTAACACGTATTTTCTACTGTAGGTTTAGTTTCGTAAAAAAAGTTTAGCTATACTTGCCAGCTTATATGGAATCAGAAGGAGTATTTCAAAGCAAAGTGGAATTTTTATAGCTGAATGTCCATCAAATCAACAGATGAATGCAACACTCCAAGCCATACATACATATAACACGCAACATACATACGCCTTAGAAATTGTAATTTTATTTCAAATCAGTGCAGACTGTTTTTTTTTTTACTTCTTGCTATGCGTACAGGATTCAACCTCTTCGCTGTTGGCTTTCGCTCGTACCTCATCTTCGAAGAACCCATATGCACGGATCCAAGCATCAAAAATTCTCAATTTATACTTACCGCCTAATATTTGTTTACATGCATTACAGTAAACAGCTGCATGTGTGTACACATCCGACAGCAGCAGCATGTTCAACGCGATTATATTAAATTACTTTCAAGCAAAAAGGAGCATGCTGAAAGCTGAGGATGGGATGTGATGCAAAGCAACAAGCAAAATAAGTCGGTGTTGCTTCAGTTGACGAATTCGAAGTAGTACGCCCAAATAAAATTTCTCATTTTGAAAGCTGTGAACTTTCATGCAGTATTTACGTACAATGCAGTCATGTTGCAGGCAGGAAAATGCATTCGTAAATTTATTTTCCCGTTACTTTAAGGTGCTCAAATTTTCTTTCATTTGGTGTTTTCTTTCATTGCTATTTACCTAACGTGAACATTTTTTGTTCAGTGCTCGGTTGTGTAAAACGAAATATGATAATTACATGATTTTCTTCTGTTTGGGGGCATGATTGATGAGGAAAACTGTGGGCCAACATTGAGGTCAACGATAATATTTCTCAAGACGTACCACAACTTTTATTGGCTTTCCAAAGTTTCTTGTTCTTGTTAATTAATGCATCTTTAATGTGGTCTAGTTGCTCACTTGAAGGTGCAAGATTAATTTGTGCATATTATTAGATTAACACAAGGTATCATTAGTCAAAATCATTTGTAGAAGATATTTTATATTTATAAACAAAGAATTTTTCATCTGTTCAGATTTTCGGTAGATATTGAGAGCTATAACAGATATAAATTGATGACTGCCAAAAATGACTGACAACATTCAGAATTTATCTTGGAAAAAAATACAAAGGATAATATTGTTAATTGATGTCATTAGTAAAATTTAAAGTTGAAGATTGAACTGTTGTGAATCCGCATCAGCAACAACAAAAATTAAACTTTGTACTATTGAAATTTGCAGGAAATTGATGATAAATTAATTATTTATTGGCAAACCTGTGTTGTTAATATTTTTAACTTAACAAAAGTTTCTGATCATTCAAGAAAACATACATTTAAAAATTAATTGTATTATAATACTTGAGATTATAGTTCTAAATATGAATTTCACAGTAATAACAATAAGAGCATTATAATAATATAGAATAATATTTGTCAACTGTTAATACGTGATCAGCAATAATTCATTAATTTGTCAATTAAGCTGTTCATGTGCATCAATATCGATAGTAAAATAATCATATTATGTTAGCATATTTGCTATACGAATATGATGTATAGAAATGTGTCATTATTATTATTGTGCCATGCTTTCGTGTCATCGACACAAACAAAATAGATATAATGGTTTTGTAATTTATTAATTTTATATCTCCGGTCATCAAATTACAGTAAATCTCACTCTCGTGGAGTGAAAATGGATATAATTACAATGATTAAGATTGACATAAATTAATTAAGAATATAATATGAGGCCCGTTTCATGCGGCAAACGGAAGTGCGAATATTCGTACAGACAGAACAATCACAAACTTGGAATTTCATAATGGATGATTACTGCATGATGAATACTGTATATGCAGAATTGTTCGGCTTCAGAATGCGTTGGCAAGTTTTCATGCATCCAATTTTAATTATGACTGGACAATGAAATTTGATAAAGGTTTTGAGAGTGCTACGTATTCTGATATAGAATTAAGAAACGAAGAGATTCCTGAATGTTGTTAAAGTTCATATTTGAAGTCATTTTTGACATACAAAATGAGATTTCAGAATTAAATATTGTCTGTGCATTTTCAAATACTAAAAGCTGTTACTTATTAATTAGTAATGGAAATTGGTAATAATGGAATAATTTGGAGCAAATAGAAATTTCAAGAGACTATTTTTTCACAGCTTTTCATTAAAGTTCCATTGATAATGATATAGAGAACGTGCAAAATGTGGATCTTCATTGATCAATTTTATGTATGATTTTCTATAATTTGCATATATCTCTAGTGAAAATAAATGTATTTTTATTTCACAAATCCAAAAATCAGTTACTTATGAACTAGTAATAGAGATTTGTAATAATGAGATAATTTTCTTCCTTGGAATAACGTGCAGAAAATAATAATTTTGACGATAGCTGAAGCATTAATTAAAAATTTCTTCATATAATTTAAAATTTATCCATTATTTTTTATAGATTGAAATTCATAATTGGACGTATACATATAATAATTATTACAGATTTAAGGCAAACCTGAAAATAACAAGAATTCACCGTAATATTATTTACAAATTTGCAATATTGTTACTCACAAGAAATAATCGTAAAAATATATCATGGGCAGAAAGTTATGTCCTTTCGTGATGGATATTGTCCGTGTTTGAGAAAATTGGTAGCCCTTCATTAAAGTTAAACTGACTGACAATGATAATATAACTATGTGGAACTTAATTGATAAAGTATAAATATGATTTTGTTAATTAAAAGGAAACACTTTTGTTGTAACTTGCAACACATTTTTAAGAAACGAAAGTCAGTTCATGGGGTCTTGTTTATTACTTTATTAACTTTCCTTATTTAGAAACTCCATCTTCCAGCATCCAGCATCTTTCGTGTAACCAGGATAAGAAACTCAAAATTGGAGGATTCTTCCTGCCTTAAAAATGAAAGCATTTTTATCTCGGCAATCGTTTGCGGTTTTATTTGGTTTTGATGAAACATTTTGGCGGTGGCTCTTCATTAAATGGCCTAATTTGATTTGATCGCTCCCAGCGTGCCTCCGATCCCGCAATGTCGGAAGGAGATTGAAGCGGCTGGACGTCGTCATCGTTAGTTCCCTCTCGTTCCTTACCTCTACGTACTCTACTTGTCGAATATTCGTGCGATGTTGTCGTGTTGTTCGCATTCGAATAGAGATTTTCCCATTTTCCGAGCCGACCTTTCGTGCACGTGCAAGTCGAGGAACGCCGCATTATAAGGACAGGACTAATTAAGAGCCAATTTATTTGCAAATTGGATTCGCGTCTTGTTTGAAATCGAACTGTAAAATCCTCATAAATCGTCAATTGATTGCGTGGTTTTTCCAAACCTCAGGACTGTCATTGAATAAATGAAAACAACGGAACCGACTCTCAAGCCTTCTCAGTTATTTTATTGACTTTATAAGTAATTTCATTAATGATTCTTCGCGAATCCATGGGACAATTTATGCACGTCTTAGACGCATTGATAAAATTAATGATAACTCACCGAAACTCCATTATAATAATGGTTAATTAACCTAATTGATGATTTAATTACAGTAGGTAGAACACTGGATGTGCCAATCTGTTTCATTGAATCGGTGCGTAATTCCCATGAGAGACCAGCCTAATGTGTTGCTTAATAATAATGATTAATTACGGGCTTAGTTTATACATGTGTGTGTGAGTGTGTGTGTTGGTTGGTTGAGCAAAAATTACGCAGCAAAATGGTGAAAAACATTAATGTTTCTAAATGCTAAATGTTTCTCTTTAGTCGTAAAGTTTGTCGGCCATATTTGACTCGCAATCAAAAGAGATATGTTTTTTTTATGGATGAATGAGTGTTTGTTTAACTCTTGGCTGCTGCTGGTGAAGCAATCTGATATATTTTACGAACAACGCTGGTAGGCTAAGAAAACCTACAAAAGAACTTCTCCCCAAGTTAATAAATACCCGTAAAAGTGATTGGATATTATTATGAGAGCACGTAATCAGATTTTCATTTGTCTGTCTACGAGGAGAAGAAGCAGTGGGCAAATAAAATAAGCGAATCCCCAGAAGGCTACTTTCTATTAGCCAGCTAGATAAATAAACAAACCAGCAAAATGTAATAAAGTCTAATTACTTTCACTAATTAATATAAAAAAGTTATCTCTGAGGTATCTAAATTTCAATAAATCATTAATGAAAAATAATTTAAATTGACCAATTCAAGCAGTTAAAATACTACAACTGGTAATTTTTATAATGCTATAACATAACTGCTCTATATGCAAAAATGTGAAAATAGAGCTTTTATATGCCATGATATATTAAACTTGTCAAATGTCGAATTATGAGTAGTTAGTCCTAAAAATTGCCGGTTATTTTGATTAAAATATTTGTAGTCGCCTAAATTTTTCATTGTGAGGTTGTTTTATTAAACTAGATTCCTTTTATCTTTATCCTTCAGTTACAGCTTCTTTTAATATTGAATATGATTGCACTGTATCCTATAAATTTTGTAATTATATAAACCAGGAATCTTTATGAGGTTTTGACATGAATTTAAATGAAAATCCTTGAATCCTTGTATTCTGTTTCATAATTTCAAATAAATTAGTCACAAGTCTCATCCCATTTAATAGTTTTATTTCGTTATTATTTTTAAGGCAAAAACAGAAATATACTTTGCTAAGTCCAACTATAAAATTAAAAGATTTTTGTTAATTTGGATTTTTTACTTTGAAGACAAACGATTTTAAATAGTTAAATTTCAGTAATACTGTGTTTAATGTTTAATTGTGTAATAGACATGCTAAAAAATTAAGGACAATTATATTTGTATAATTAAAGTTATTCATTATAAAATAAAAGTCGTCGCCGAAAATCGATTTGGAGAAGAAAAATATAGCATTTCGAAATATAAGATAACTGCTTTTAAAATTCACAATTATATTTGTCTAAGCGAGAATAACAGGAATTCTAAGTCTTTGAAATTTGCAATATTTTAGCACAACACTGAATATTTTTTTATTGTTTTCAATATTTTAAATTAAAGCTATTATAATAAACGACATTTTTAGAAATAATCTCATTCATGATTAAGACTCGATATGAGACTTCTTGTCTACTATATAAAGCTTTGATTCTAAATATATACTTTGATACATCCAAGAAATTCAAACATGTCAATAACAGGTTCATTCATAACATATTTGTTTCATTCATGAGCCACTTTCATATTTTGTACATTACAGGGTAAAATAAAAAAAAGGTCCTATGTGTGATAATTCTATATTTAGCTTATGAATAATGAACACGTTAATGAAGTGATTCGTACAACAAGGAAAAAGTCCATTAAATAATTTAGAAGCAGGCCGGCTATCTGAGAAAAACATGTAATTTCGGTTCTTATTCTCCAGGTTTTCGCTATCGTTCCGAAAATTGAGATTGAGGCGGAAAGCCAGTGGAGAATTTCCTCTTTTATGATTCCCTGGGCACATTTGTTCGTTTCTACCAGTAATAACTGTGATCCGTTTATATTGAACTAGTAGTTTTTAGAGCCAAATTGCATAAGAAAATTACATATATAGCGACATATAGCGACTGTTCTTCTTTCATCATACAAACATGGCGGCAAAGAAATGAAAAGCAAAAAAAAGAACATAATATTTTACTTATTTCAAGTGAAGTACTTCAATTGTTCAACCGACTATATGTTATGCATTGGAATCTACACAATGGATGGTTTCATACATCGTGTATTTTTGGATGTTGATGACGAACAAGTTATTATTACGAAAACAAACACGTATTGTTTTCGTTTGTATGAATTTATTTTTTGGCAAATAATTTATAAAGAATGTGAAAGGAACTTGAAGCAACCCAAGAGTGGATCGATAAAAAGGAGCAAAATTACTGAACAAAAACCGTATTATAATGCGAGCACAATTATGAGACGTTTGTATAAGGACTAAGGACATTCAAGCATTATCCTTTAGAGTATCGAAAGCTTGCAATATGTCGTCATTACAATTTTATTAAAATTTTGCGGTTAATAAGTATTACAATATATTGGAAATTGGTCATAAAATAATCATTATATTTTTGAAATGCAAATTTACTCTCTATTATCAAGTATTTTACATTGTTAAATTAACACATAATTTGGGACTAGATTTGCAAATTTGATGAAAATTGAAGACCAAGCCGGTTATCAAACTAGTTCAGGATGATCAACGTTAATAATTTGTGATAATTTTTTTAATAGAAATATTTGTTATTGTGAGTCTCGTCTTATGTTCATCTTGATCTTTATTGCTTTATCTGATTATGGCATTATCACATCGATCGAAAGAGATCAACTTCTCAGACTTGTTGCATAAATAATCATCATTAGAATCTAGGATCTGAATAAGAGAAATACCAGTAAGATAATTGTGTACCAAGATGGGATCTGTTACATCTACCTTGGGATAATTAATATTGGAAGAAGGAATGAACCCTTTTTGACCCAAAGATCGTAAGGGTCTTTATCTCATGTCACAACTGTTTTCCTTTCATTGTCTCTAATACTGAAATAATTATCTAATTTAAAATTTAGCAGACCTGTTCAATTTTTTTTCTATTTCCTTTCATTTGATTTTTCGAAGTAACAAATTAAATTTTTGGCATTTGACTTGAATACCTTGTTGTGTTATCCCATTACTTTAGACATTCTGGATTTTAGTGCACACTAATCAAGTGCCCTAAAATGTCCGGAACATTTGTGCACACATTTCCAATCGCAATTTATCCAAGTTCCAGGACTCTGAGTACATACAATATGTTTCTGAACCTATTTCATTGGTGTCATTTATTTTTAGGGTTGGCATATTAATTAAGAAAGCAAACACACTTTAGCATACTATCTGATTTAATTAAAATGTAATTCAAACAAAACTCTGATTTATATCAAAGATAAATTTGACTAAATTAACTAGTGGATTTAGCACTGGCCATTATTAAATGATTACACAATATTATTAAACTATATTTGTTCGTTGTTTTAATTTCGCTACATTGGCATATTTTACTTCGAAATCGAACAAACAATATTATTACTGATTATTACCGAGAGCATATGTGAATTTGCAATTTGATCAATATGTTTGCGAATTATCGCAATTTTGAGGCGTTATTATTTTACATTGCATAATTTATGCGCGAATTGCAACAAAAGCAAACCGATGCCATTCTAGCCATATAATTGGAAGTTTCAACTGTGCACGTATTGGGTGCACAACCCCTATTAATCAACGCACAATCAACAGCTAGGCGCTCCAATGTTGCTTCTCGTCATTCATAACACTAGAGGGAGCCGTGTATTAATAGCAATTTCGCCGACCGGCGATGTTATTCTATGGAGTGCCGTACCGGGGCGAAATTATTCCGATATTGAATTTCCACAATTCTGCATCTCCTCTCGCGCCCTCGAACGCCGCATCCACACTATCCGGGTTTGCTATCCTGGCTGTTCTGAAATATCAAGTGGCTAGTGCTATACCTACCACACTCATACTCTCGACTCGATCCGGTACAATCAGCTTGAGCTGCATGACAAGCTGCACTATCCACTTCAGTCAAAATATTTTCCCTCCTCGTCTGGAATTGCAGCACCTGTATCAATTTGGATTCAAAGCAAATATGATGTACCGAAGCCTTGGAAGCAACGAAGCTATAATTTCGAAGGATTTGACATTTAAGTCGGGGACGCACGTGGCGGATGACCTCTTGACGTGGATGCGGCAAAGAAAACTGGAGGAGATGTGCGGAGGTGTTTCGCAGGACTACAGCGGTTCCTTTAATCTATTTTAAAACATATCAAAAGGGGAATGAAAGGACGAGCGCCAACGCACGATCCAAGTCGATCCCGACTTTGACGTCCTTGCGATGATTGTGCTTGAGCATTTCTATCAGACGCAATCATCTCTCACTCTTCTTCGTGCGACGAGGCGTGTTCCCGATTTTGGGCTTGAATTTTTGGGCCTTGGCTTTTGTACGCGTTTTTCTTGCGGTGTCGATTGCAATTCTATTTGGATGCTGCTTTTTGAAAATGATGTCTGTCTCGTTTTCATTCCATATCACTTATGTATTTCATGCTAGCGTGTAATCTCAAATCGAAATTTTATCATTAAATACGTTTCTTGTATCTTTGAATGGAGGGTGATGTTTGGTTGGAAGGGAAAAGTGTTCAAGGAAAAGGGAAAAGAAGGCATCAAAGGTGTTGTTTATGATTCGAATTTGTAAGTCAATATTGATCCGAATTGACATTCGAGTGACGTTTGCCTGAATGGAAAGTATCTTGTCACTTATAGGTATTGAAATTATTAGTTTCTAGTGAATAGTAAATTGAAATTCAGAAAAACACAATAAATTTTATTTATTTTACTAATTAATTGAGAAAGAATCACTTTAATTTAAGAAATGATTAAATACATTTCAGATTTGTCAAATTGAGACTACATCAAATGAAATTCAGAAAAGATCAAATGCAATTCAGATTAGTACTGATTCTTTTTAATGCATATTCAGTTACTAGGGATAGTTGATTATTGTCCAATTCATTTTTGAATTGCAATTGACATATTCTGAAATAAATATTATGATTCCGAATTACATTTACTGCTTTCTGATGAATTACAAGTGGCTTTTTCTGAAATAAAATTTACAAGTCTGAATAACATTTGATACTTTCTCAATTACAATTTAACAAATCTGAATTTCATTTTTACCTTTCTGAAATTGAACTGATGTTTTCTGAAATACAATTGGAAATGATAGTTGTATTTAAAATTGGTCTAGAAGATCATATTTTTGTAATTTTACAGATGTAGTTGAAAATTTGACAAATCCATTTTAAACATTCTCAATGAAATTAAATTCGTTTATAAAATCCATTTGTGGGACATGGAGCTGAGAATTTTGAAAATCTGATAACAAATTCGGATAAAACATTGTCATGTATCTTCTATAGGACCTTCTTTTTTGATATCACTTCAGAAATAAATTTTCAAAATTTCAAAATACGAATTCATAAATTAGGGCCTAGTGAAATTTATGTATTTTTTCAATTTCCTAGAATATAATATAACTTGCAAATAAAGTTTGTTTTGGCAATTTAAGTTTTAGTATGGTTTTTCTATTTATTCGGTATGGTCATCTTTAGATATTATTATAGATGAATCTTCTGAATTTCATATCATAAATAAAATCTAGAGCATTTTTAATAAGCTAATACTTGTGAGGAAAAACGAAAGTTCTTTATGAATGAAATAAGTAAATAGATTTTCCTTTTATTTTTTCATAGGTGAATGTTTCATTTTCATTCTTATAGCCACAACATTGGAATTTTAGAGCGCCCCTAAATTATATCCTTTTTTATTATCCTAGATAGAGCAGCAAAAAGAGGTTATACAAATTTGTAATCTTTGTGGCCACTTTCAAAATAAACGATTTTAATAAGTCAATTCTGGTAAATTAAAATAGTAGTTCCATGTCACTGAAATATGCAAACACAGTTTTCTGTATTTTTTTGTAGGTGAATATTTATTCACATTTGCATTCCTTGTAACCATCATATCCGAACTTATCGGACCTATTCTATAGTCCTTATTGTCCAATAATGGCAAAAAGAGGAAAACACGAATTTGTTATCTTTGTGGCACTTTATTTGCTATTGCTTCGTTATCAAGACATAAATGACGCGAATAGAAATGCCATTTTTCGAAAACGGTTACGATGTTCGTGCAGCACTCCTCCGAGACACGATTCTATTGACCGTCCGGACGGAAGGAAGCTCGGTCGTCCTTGCAACAACGGCCGGAAATGCGCCCCAGCCATTTCTATTTTCGTATCAACAAATAAACTCGTGCAGATGGTACTAATTAAATTTCGTTATACTTTGTTTCAGGTAAGTGTCCCCAAGCGTCATCGGAGGTTGCCGAGTGGCAATTATCCAGCTGTGTTGTATCGTCTCCGCTTCGAGAGCGCTATCATCATTTTTATATCGCCATCGTCTGCGGCCGTGAGTTGATTTCATTCGATTACACTTTCATTGAGTTATATACGCTCGCCTTCCTGTGGCGGTTGGTTTATTTTTTCGGGCGCATATAAGTAATTCACTCCGAATTCGTCCGCAGATGAAAACTTTTTAATTTATTGCCTCTGCGAAAGCTCGCCGAGAAAAAGTGCGCTTGTGACAGCCGAACATGGTTCATAACTGCGCCAACGGTACAAGAAAAAAAAAACGCGGGCAGCGATGAAAATAAAGCAAATGCTAATTTATTATTATTATACAATATCGGGCCGCGCTCGCGCGAACTACGCAAATAGACTTGTTGAGAAACGCGCAACCATATTGTGAACGAAGCCGGCGTATGCTCAACGAGTTGGAATTAATCATCTTAAAGAAAACTTGAAGTTGTATATACTTAACGGAGTTTTACTGGGCTTTTCGATGGATGGTTTCCGTGCACGCTAGTGGAGAGAATATGCCGGTTCACGCGCACGGTGCAGCGCGTAGCGTGAATGATGAGTGTGCAGTTGACGTGCGTCATGATCTAGAATCGGTCTATTCTCTCTACTCACGCCTTTCGTAACTTTTCCGCTGTAACTTCTCATTTTCAACTGTTTAATTTCTTGATAGGTGATTTTCATTCTCTATAATAATAGTTGCATCCATGAATGTGAGATCATACACATGTCGACTTGAAGTTGAGATGCGTTCAACTAAACTTGAAACTATTAACGATCCGCATTCGATCGCTTCCTCCTGTTATTTGAATCCAGTCGCAGAGTTTTGCTCCACAATGGGCTGAAACATGCGCTTGTAATTTCCCGTTCTTGCTCAACTCTAAGGGCTGAGACTTCAAAGAGCACCCCGCAATGCAAATGCGAATCGAAAACATTTTCGTGTGTAGATTTGTGGCGGCTGTTCGAACAGAATCGAACCACTCTCTCTCATCTGTTGTTCGTTTACGTACCGAGCACCAAGTTTCAATCCCGTCCTCGTTATGATCGCCTCTTCTTGTTGCTCGTGCTGTGAACTTCATATCGCTGCGGAACAATTCTCTTGTAATCGGCAACATAACGCGAAAACGCGGGCACCAAGACGCTGAAGTTCGATGAAGTCGCGTTGCTAAGCCGTTTGTTCGTTCGAACGTTTAACGTTTCACTCGCGATTGAATCAAAACAATATTTCGCGTAATCGTCATCCAGGAATGAGTTCGGGCGAAAGATGGAGAGAAGCCATTAGGAAAATGCGCTTCTATTTTAGTTTACTTCTCCATTTATTTATCTCAACGGTTATTGAATAGTTGCTTCTGACTTTAGCTTTGGCTTTGTGATCATTCCACAATACACTGTATACAGGGTGTTTGCACAAGGAGTCGTCGGTTTCGTCCTTGTCGTGTGTTCGAGTTTGAATTTCCTCGTACGCATCTCGAACGTCAAATGGGGAGCTGTCACAGAGGCCTGATGATGGCTTTGATATTTTTTTTCTGCAGTCGGTCCCCTTTAATTCCACAAATGATTCGTTTTCATCCATTAGAGCGCAGCCGATGATTACGCTCGCAAACTCGCATGATGACGCCCAAGCGTCTTATCTATTTGCGTGCTTTCTTACACGTGTATTTTCTATTTACGTATCGATTCCTTCTGGCGGTTTCGCCTTATCCCTACAATTTCGCTTGCCGTTGGCGAACTATATTTATACGCGCGTAATAAGTCAAATGCGTACGCCGATTGCACAATCTTCGCCTGCTCATTGCCTACACAAAGCAAAGAAATTTGTCAGCAGCAGCAGACAGATTACAAAAAGCGCGCGCCGCGTTCGCTCCTGTGGGATATTGGATGAGGTGGGTTCGGTGGAAATTAATTGCTGCCTCTATTTTCATCACAATTATATATTGCGCCAAGAACAAGTACACAAATATTTCATTTAGTTTTTCCTTCGTACAAGAACATGTAATTCTTGTACTTTCGACATGTATTACTGCTGACTAAAATTGGATATTATCTACAAACAAAACAAGTGACCTATTTTTTCTGCAAGGGAGAAATATCATCACCTTTACTTCACGTGTAATTGAAATGGATGAAGACTACCTAAATAAAGTATTGGTGTAAATGGATATGGTAACAAATTATACGGTTGGTCGTAAATGACAAATTAAATGATTTATTGGCGATTAATGAGTCCCATCAAAAATTGTAATAACAAATTTGACTTTTCGGAAAATTTCTCCGATAAAGTTGTAATATAGCATAGCATATGTCACAGGTTTTTAATTTTGATTTTTTTTAGACTTATATTTAATAATAAAATAATATAAATCCAAGATTAGTTTATTATCACATAAGAATTTTATCTAACTGTACTTTATTTATTATTGTATTAACCTTTATTGTTTCATTAGTAAATTTTTATACCAATATCAAGACGTATCACTTCTACGTTATCATTACTGCCTAAAATTGAATATTTTACATCAACATTACATTTCGTATTTAATTTTGCAAGGGAGTTAAATTACTACCCTTATTTCACGTGTGACTGAAATGGAAATAATTAGGATTTCTCAAACTTGGTAGTAATATACCAAATTAAATAAAATGTGCATGATATATTGATGACAAATATATCACAACAAAATGGTGATAAAAATATTTGGTTTTGCAGAAAAAAATCAAAAACTTGTTGTTGGTATATCATATATTTAATTTTAAACTTTTCGCAATTAGTTAATCCTGCAAATTCAGACTCTATTCAATTGTTTTATATTTTGTGTATGTTATGGACTTTATTATTATTTTTTAAATCTCAATTGTTCGCTTAATAATTTTTTTGGGACTTGATAAAAACCAGTTGATGAATTTTTTAATGTTCACAAAAGCTGCTCAATGAATATTTTTGTTCCAAGAATCAATTTATTTATTATTTTTTGAAATGGCTTCCAAAAGTTATGCAATTCTCTAAATTTTACATGTCTCTTTTAATTCCATTTTTTATTAGCAAATTGTGTAGAATATAATTTTAATATGGAATCATTTTATTTTAAATTACTAAAAATTCTAAAATTCCATTTTTAATTTTTGTGCTCTTCCTTAATTTGTTAATTCATATCTGTCTCACTATCATCCTAATTTTAAGAATTAGAAATTCAATTCGATGAAACTATGTATAAAGTATTGAATTATAATTCTTTGAAAGTATTTCTGCGAAATTTATTTTCATTTGCCGTGTAATCAGATTACAAAATATCAATACAAATTGCATTGCTCATAAAAAATATCTAAACATTATTACTTCAATTTCTTTCAAGTTTAAAGAATAATATTGAGGTCTGGATAAAGTCCCAACAGAATTTTCCCACATAAAGCAATTCTATACGTCTTGCTTCATGTTCCAACCAATTTTTGGACAAGAAACGTCAACATTCTAGTACTTATTCCCTATCAACATTTAACGTGGTCAATAATGTTTCGGAATATTCGTTCAGTTGGACCACGAAAAATCCGTATAATTCTTAAAAAAATATTTTTGAACTTCCTAGGTTTCTTTGTCCAATAACAGTATTGTTATATCATCAATGCATAAGTGTCAATTTGCAGATTCATAAACTTAATAAACATTCCTTTTGTTTGATTATACCCGACCTCAAATGGCAATTACTATTATAACAAAAAACAAATAATTTACTTCTTTCCGGAATGTAAGTACATCTTCGCATTTTTTACATTGCGTCGGGGAATTTTGCGAAATAAATAAACCATCCGTCATTTTCATGAGAAAATAAACATGTTGGCATTCTGCCCGATTGACTCAAAGCACTAATTTGCCATTCTGATGTTGTATAACGTGATCATACATACATCCAGCCCAGCGTTCGTTTATATATCAAAACGCGAACGAAAAGACGTTTGATAGATACGAAATGAAACGAAAATATTGGTGGAAATGCCAGGGGCAAGAAAACGCTGGGCGCGCGCGCACTCTCGTACACAAAGCAATTCGCATTCGCCTTTATTGCAAACAAATGAAGCGAAGATCGGCGATGGT
Organism: Aleochara sp. GC000083; assembly: GCA_030264555.1. NCBI lineage: Eukaryota > Metazoa > Arthropoda > Insecta > Coleoptera > Staphylinidae > Aleochara > Aleochara sp. GC000083. The sequence continues at coordinate 24,176 of JARJDZ010001152.1, forward strand.
TCGCCTCATGCTTCTTCGATTGTATTCATGACGTGCGCCCACATTGGGCCCAAAAAGGACATCTTTATCACTCATCAACTGCACAATCCGTCGAGTATATTCTATTCAATGATGGCGAATGTCCGTCGCGTATGCCAAAGTGAAATATCATGTTGCATTATGGGATGTAAATGCAAAGCCTCCCTACATTGGAAAAACTCCTCTTATATGTCATGTGAAATAGTGCATTAAATACATACATGCACATTGCGTGGATGGGTGAATGCGGAAATAGGAGCCAAAGGAATAGGTCAGAAGGAAAAGCCAAAGGGTTGGCACATTCATTTCAATTTGCGTCTTCCTATGTTTCATTTCCATTTCTAGTGCGCATTCCAACAGGCACGCCAGCAATTGCTATGGTACGGCAGCTCTTTTCTTACTCTTCTTGATGGTCCTGCCCCTTTCTGTAATGCCCTGGGACCGACCTCGTGCCGGACGTGACGACGGATGAGCGAGTCACGCATTATCCTTGCTACATTTGCCTCTACGTTTTAATTAACGCATAATGGGACATTGATTTATTCATTTTGTCCTTTCATTGTGAGCTATGTTGCTTACTAAATTTGGTGGTCTAGTGATGTTCCTCGTTTTTTTTGTATTAAACTTAAACATTGGTTCTAAGATTAAATTAGTGGGACAAAGAATAGTTAGATGGGTAATTAACATTGATAGATATTAATAAACTTTGAGGAAGTAAATCAATAAAAATTATTGTTAATTTTTCTTTGACTTGTTCACATTTTCATGTTTAGTCCAATTTAATGATGATTTATGTGCATCATTATATGCTTCACATGAATGAATTTCTATTCATAATTATATTATCACCATACGAAATTTGATAACTCGATTCATCTTTGTGTGTGTGGTTCCAAAAAAAAATTTGATATTCTAGAATTTGATGTTATCTTCAGATAGAATATCAAAAAGTTTTTAATTCTTTTGGTATGTCGAATACTTTTCGAGATATTCGATTTTGAAATTTGAACTTAAGGGAAAGACTCGAATTTTTTGTTTTGTCTTGTTTTCTAATAATTTCGCATTCATTGTTTGATTTTGGTAATTCTTTCCATCATTTCATTTTAATATTCGAATTTATTATTCAGATTTGTAATACTTTTCCCTGATTGACGTTTTCCAGTAGTAATATTTTCTAAAATCGGAAAATGGTATCTCGACATCCCCAAAAATTTAGAATCAGAAAGACAACAAAGGGATTATTCAACAATTTTGTTCATTATGAATCAGAAATAATTTAGAAAAAAAAATAGAAATAATGACAAGCAAACAATTTTCAAACATGATATTTATTTTGATATCGTTAAGTGAAGAAAAAAATTGATGGTTGAAGTTTAGGAACCAGGATTTCAATACTGATTTCGCCTTTCGTGTAATGAAAGTCAATGTGATCCAATTTGTATATGTAGTCATAAAATACCATGAGTGTAATATCAATCGACACCGCTTATTTTGTTACAACGCCTCGAAATTTATGACGACACGTTCAAAGCACCTGTTGTGCATCTCAGAGATATACCGTGTTTGAATTGAATTGACGCATTATTCGCGCAGCTTTGCGTTTATATGAATTTGTAAAAAGCTTTCATTATGGTAAATATTTCTGAAAAATCGTTAAATATTTGGTTGGGTATTTCATTCAAAATTTTCATCATTTTCATAAATTTGCTTTTTTAAAACTGGGAGAATTGCAAAAGTTATTACAAATAACTGCAAATGTTGATTTATTATTTCTCAAAAAGGTTCTAATTTCGTAGATATCTTGTAACATTTTCTAGAAATTTTTTGCTGTTTGAATAACTCAATGACATGAGCAGATATTTTTTGAAATTATCTCAAATCAAATAATCTATGATTAACACTCGCATATATTTAGATGCATTAATCTATGATTAATTATTGTTTAATTATTTCCGACATTTTATGCTACTAGGCATCTGATTCGCCCAAAATCTATGTCATATAGTTTATAATCTATCTTTATTAATATGTGTATACAATTTTTTTATTAATCCTACAGAATCCAATTTACAATTAAGATTTTTTGCTGGACTTAGTATCAAATTCATGGGAAGTAAATGCAAATTAAACTTCTGATGACTGTTTTAATTTAACTTGACGTTTTTGAGGATTGTTAGATTAATTTACCTTTCGACCTCGACATCAATTTTCAGTATATTTAGCCTTTATGCAAATAGTAATTAACAGATTAAAGTGCTGTTTTGTTTCCTGGAATGCAAATAACACTTGATTGACAATTAATCCGCTCCTAACTATATTTGTCCACACAAAATCATTCTCCTATTCACTAAATTACAGGAATTTGAAATCGTAATAATTTCTATAATTATCATTAATTTGTGATTGATATCTATTGTATAAATTTGAGTTTAGTTCAGTGGACGAGAATGTTATTTTCTTGTCTCATTAATTTTATTTTCTACGTTTAATATTAGATACATTAATAATGCTTCATTTTTCGAATAGTTGTTTAAAATTAAATTCGTACATTTTATGGCTATAGCTCATTTTGCTTATGTTTAAGAAACCAGAAAAAATTAAGTTAATTCAAAATGAAAAAAATAATGATAAAGATCTACAATCAATACATTTTCCACCAGGAAATATAGTCGAGGAAATTGAAGAAGTTTTACAAAGATTTTATTATTTTGTACTTCTGATGAATTTTTAATTTTCTTATTTCAATTTCTTTATTAATCAAACCAAAATTTGTCAGGGTATCCATGTAAAATTCCCAAGATACATTTATATTAGAAGTAAAAGTTTATTAAATACAGAATATTAAATAAAGACCCTTTTATGAGCAGTAAACTCAATTTTTTACAGTGATTAATATGTAAATGAAACTCAAAATCAATAAAGTTGTCGTTATTGTTCAAGCAAGACCGCCTCTTGGTAATTGAAAATTTTAAAGCAGTTTCAATGCACTCTTTAAGTACGCACTCTTTTATAACTACAAATTGGAAGTTGGCTTGATGTTACGACATAACTATATTATTTATGATTTTTCTTTGTTTGTGTCACGAGGCGAACAATGCGTTTAGTACTCTCTCATCATGAAGTCATACAAATGCATCATTGACGTCATTGATGGGAAAGCTTTACCAAATGAATATTCAATAATGGTTTAATATGCATCGTTGAAATTGTAATTCTACCACATATGGTTTATACATCCTGCATGTCCTGTCATGTATGGTTGGATGTTATTAGATGCATTAACAAAATCATAGGTCGGCTTATAACGCGAATCAGTGATTGCATGCGAAACTCATATTTACATGGCGGAAGTTATTCATTTAAGAGTTTCTACTCGAGAGTGGCTTACGAACTTTATTATTTGCTCCATTTAGAAATGCGCTAATTGGATATTATATATTAACTGCATAAATCGGCACTCATTTACCACAATAGATAACACGAAACGCGCGGCGTAACAATAACAAGGGACGAAGAACACGAGCGATGCGTAAATATGCCTCGTTGTGTGTTATTAATCGCATGGGCCAATCTATGTGCATTTGTCAAAACAAATATTTAATGAACGGCTATTATTATCGCAATCGCAGGATGCGCGCATCGGTTGATTTTCTGCTCCTCGTCGTGGATCGCACTCATTGATTATGCATTCGATTCGGGTGTGCCCACACACGCATTTGTTGCGTTTGGCCGCATCAAATGTGAAATAATCGTTACCTTGGTCGTTCGTTGGATGGAACCGTGATAATGAGCAGCGAATTATTGATGTCTTAAATGCACTCGCAGCTGATCGGACATAAACCAGCACCATCGTTTCACCTGCATATTTTATAAGGGTTGCCTGTCATCGACACTTATTTATTATCAATGCTACGTCTCGAAATACCAAGGAGCCATTGTTTTGTTCGATTAACCATCGATCAGCTAGGTATAAGTTTCGATCGGTGCATAATGTGCAGTTTAATGACGTACTTAGATTTATCTATTGATAACACAATATTTTTTCTTACTGGAGCGTATAATGTTGCATTTCCTATATGTGTTTTTAATGACAAAAATTGAATATGTTTAGACATCTCACAAAATAAAGTGCTATTGTTACTAACGTATCAAGTTTTTAAGGTTTGGCAAACATAAAAATATTGTGCCAGCTCAAACGAAATTCTGATGATTTAATTGTGACATTTGAAATGTCATATCAAAAATTGTGGAAGTAATTTTGGATTTTGTTGCTTCTTGGAATATTGTATCAACTTTTCTCCAGTTAGATAAAATGTCGTATACTTACACATGTGCGAAATGCCATAGTAAACTCGTGAAATTTGTGTATCACTCATTTATAATTATGCATTTCTCACACTTATAATATAAAACACAACCCTATATTTCATTTGTGAGTAAAATTGAATAGTAACTCAAATCAAACGAAATTTTGGTAATTTTCTGGTGATATTAAACAAATTACAGCGATGTTAAGGAATTGTTTTACTTGCTTATAATATTAAACTTTACGCTTATGTTATAACAGCATTTTTTGGTTTGGTGCAAAAATTTCTCCTGAATTCACATTCGTAATTTACATCTGTAATTATGAAGAAACCTATGACTTATTTCTTATAATTGCTCTATCATGTTAACAATACCCATTACTAGAAATTATTCATGTACCACAGTTGCGCTTGATTCTGACCTTCTTTTTTATGAAATGTCACAAATCTAAAATCGATATGCAATTGTTCAATGGGAAGCAATTATTTTAATGTTTAGTTACGACAAAAAAATATTTAAGTAATAGGCTTCTGGTTACGATTAGGTGTATAAATTTTCGTAGGAAGTGAACAATCAATGAAATAATCCGAAAAATATAGTTTCACTTTCATTTTTATCGAAATTGTTGCTTATTATTTTCTTTGGCGGGAATTTCTTTGTATATTTCCTGCTAGTTAGCCTACTAAACTTGTTCTCAGCCATAATAATATTTTACGATATTGCCAAGGGATGATGAAAAAATGCCGACAACCACCATCGCCCACGAAGTCAAAATATTTGTGTTTGTTCAATATTGTTTGTTATAAACCGCATAAGCCGCTCCATATACCTACCCAAAATATGAAAATATATTTCACCATTTATGCAAGAAGCACCCAAATATGTGGGCGTAAGGCGATAATAAATCATCACTGTCAGTAAAAATTTAAATATATCACAAGGTACAAACTTTTTTTCTAAGCTGAGAAATAAAATATTGCTGGGATCATACATATAATGCGTGTGGGTGTATATTGTTTAAAGATGACGTTTTTGTGGATTATTTGATTTTCATGGAATATTATTTTTGAATAAATGTCGATGGTCATTGCTTTAAACTTCAAATGGATTCTTGAATTTGAAGCCTACGAAATATAATTTTTTGTTGCTTTTAAGCCTTTTAAATAGCATATAATGTTTACGCCGGGGCTTTCCCTCGGCGTTTTTCCCGACCACGTGCCGACCGGAAATCCCCAACCTGGGGAAATACCCACCGAAATAAAAGTTGCACCCTGACGTCACCAAAATTCCCAA